>OMLB01000637.1:16461-28516 GCA_900302555.1 Myripristis jacobus
ACCTCATCTCTGAGACAAGTGGCTGTATGTTATGGCTCTGATCACTATGAGTGGTCTTTAGGTACATATGAGCAATGGGTGAGCTCATTCTCTCACACACACACACACACACCTCATCACGACACAAATCCATGTAGAGTACATGAGAACTGTGCAAGGCTTGTAATCATGGGTGAGTTTACACAGATTGTCCTGCATATTGGGATTTTGATTACAGACCAATTATCTGTCCTGGCTGATTATCAGGGCCAATATTCAGAATTTTTCAATAATCAATAAAGCAATTTGGATCTATGTGACAGCTGATATGGAAACCTTTCAGATGCTGCTGAAATACTAACTGCTGGCAGCGAACAGAATGAAATGACCTGTTAAAATGTATTGTTGCCATTCCTAGGAAAACAAATGCCCCACCAGCATCTACCTGTCCAACAGAAAACAGGCCAACACAGCGTCGCTCTTCCTCCTCCTCCTCTCCCTCAGTGCTCGCCAGCAGGTGAAAGTCAACCCCAGATTCACTCTCCTTGTAGAACGAGCTTTGTCTGCTCGCCGTTTCTCCTCACTAGATTTCCTTATTTACACGTCTGTTGATTTTCGAAGCTTCCTATTGGTAGTCGTGCTATCAATCTGGCTTCATGCTATGCTGTGATTGGCTGGGAGCAACACACCTGCTGCCGACGCCCAGAAGAGTCCCGAGCTCAAAACAAGAAACTCCAGGCAGAGGGCAGCGTCTCGGCAGACACACACACCAACACACACTGCTAGTGGCTAATCAGTGAAGACTGAGAGGGATTATTTCTGTGTAAGTCTACAAATTTACATAAATGTTTTTTTTGTTTGTTTGTTTGTTTTTTTAGCAAAATCCTCCTCATTCTGCCTTCAAGGACAGAAGGGTTACAGTTTTTGCTTTTATTTGACTAGATTTAGATTTCGAGTAAGGGTTAGGGCGTGTGTGTGTTTACATACATTTATATACTGTAGATATACTTTCCTGGATATAGTGACCCATATGTGTATATGAATATGTGCAGCTTATGCTTGTATATGTATGAAACATACTGTCCTATACATGTGTGTTTATTTATGGCTTTATTTGTATGACGACATTCATCTGGCATGCAGGCTTAATTCATATATTCGATTTTTGTGTGGGCTGGATCAGTCTGATGCAAAAGGAATTGCAGCAGTGGTGCAAATGCTAGAAACCATCCAGAAAACCCTCTTGAATATTGTTAATGTTCAGCTTCAGAACTTACTGTTTGATGATATTAAGGATCAGAGAGTTCTGGCTCTCTGACTCGCTAATGTGCACAAATATTGATTAAATCATTCAGGATCATGGAGATAATGTTCACACTTTGCACTGCCCAGTGGGCTGCACGGGGAATTGAACCCCTAACCTTGGCAGGGATATTGCCTTCCTCTACCCACTGAGCAGCACAGTACCACAAAGAAAAAAAAATACTACCCACTCGCATTTAGTTTGTCACAATATTATGAAAGGGAATCCTTTTTCTGTTATATAATTCAGGTTGTTCCACATCACAGCGAATGTGTTACCCAGCCTGTGTCAAAATATCCAGTGCGAGCTGTTGATTGGAGTTATGTCATATACTCTTGAAGCTTTGTGAGGAAACAGTCAAAAATAGCGCTGGCATAGTTGGCTGCTTGACTGTGACCAAAAAAAAGGCCACCCACATCACGCTGCAAGGAACATAACTGAAAAGAAAAGCTTCAAAAACATGCCCATTATAGTTCATCAAGTGCCGTGGAAAAGGAAACCAGTGGCAGTGGAGGTGCATTTGCACAAAGTGGCTTTCTACCCACACACACTTTAACTTCATTCTCAGGTCTAATCCACAGATTCAGCTGAGAATGACACCGCAGTTATGATTTTACATTTTCTTCACTGGGTCCTAATGCTTAGCATGCACACAAACACACTCGCTCACACTGATTTGCATTATTTTTCCCATTTATCAACACGAACAAAAGTTATTCATATTCAAAAAAGGTGGTCATTCTTCTCAGTCCACTGAATTATGGTGGTCATAATGTGCTTATGTCAGGATGGGGAGCTCAAATTCTGTAAATGATAAGGAAAATGTCATCCTGCTGTGTCCCAGGATGCACTTATACAAACACATAATATAACTCCTTTACACAGTAGCTAGCATGTTAGCGGAATGGTACCAAATTTTCCTTTTTCCTTTTTTTTTTTTTCTTCAGCAGGAAAGCATTTTGTTCAGTGCCGTGTCAGACTTCTTACGTTTGAAGGAGAACAACCTAGGTTCCAGAGTTCGATTCCCGCTTGCAGCTAAACTTTTCATGTTCATCGCCAAGACCATGTCCAGTTTCCTGTTTGTTACCTAAACCTTAACCAAGAGTTTTTATGCCTAAACCTAAACTTAGCCTAACCTTAACCAAGTGGTTTCTAGATATCTAATCCTAATCTTTCTCTAACCAATTTTTTTATGCCTTAACCTAACCCTTTCCTAACCTTAACCAAGTAGTTTACTTGCCTATACCTTTTTTTCCCTAACCTTAACCAAGTCTTTTTATCCCTAAACCCAACCTTTCCTTAACCTCAACCAACTGGTTTTATTGCCTAAACCAAACCTTAACCAAGCCTTTTTATGCCTAAATCCAACCTTTCTCCAAACTTTAACCTAGTGTTTTTCATATATCTAAATCTAATCTTTCTCTAACCTTAACCAATTGGTTCAGCGGCCTAAACGTAACCTTTCCCAACTGTTTATTATGCCTTAACCTAACCTTTCCCTAACTTTAACCAAGCGTTTTTTTGCCTAAACCTAACCACATGACAGTAGCACATGATAAAGGCAATAAACCCCTGATGTGTCTCATCCTGATGCAGAACGGTTCCTTTTGGTGCCAGACACAAAAGGGGCGCCTGATACTGACAAGCTGTGGTATTTGATGACCTGGGAGTGAGAAAGTGTTGACTCTGAACGAGGTCAATATTTCAACCTGGGAGTTTGACTCGCATCCTCAAAATGCTTCTGATGGGGCAAAAGGGAGCAAGCTACAACAGGATGGAAGAAAAACTAGCCTGGGGCTGAAAACTGGCCTCAGAAATCCACCTGTAGTGTCTGTGTCTTATTTCTGTCATAATTTGTGCTTTTGTGCTCAATCCAAGTGCTGGCTAAAAGTCACAGATGTTCGTCAGTGACTTGGGTAATTATCAGGTTAATTAGTTTGCTCTTCTGATTGGATGTGATGGGATGTGATGATGTGAACAGCGTTACAGTAAGGAAGCAGCCAAAAATGAACATAATATACACCCTGAGCACTTAAAGCACTGTTTAACAATGACAAAGTAAATGCCAGTGTGTCCAAAATACAACTGAAACACACACCAAACACTTGATTTCTCATTTTTACATTAACATTTTTAGGCATTTTGGCTAGGAGTATCACCCAGGACACCACAATGTAGAATAAGCTTAGAGAGCGATCAGAATAGCCTAAAAACCTCCCAATAAGCCGGTATGACATCAGCTTTGACGCCTCCACTAATACTGAAACACAAATAAGGCACTGTATGTCACTGAAAAACACTGGCTGTTACATTTTCCTGTGATTTTAAAACAGAAAATGAAGACTTTGTGGCTTTCCAGGTATTACACCTCATAATGGCGCTATGTTCCTTTAAGCATTGTTTTTCAGTTCATGTAATTAGTGTTTTTTTAGAGGAGGTCATTAGTGTTACAGTATTATTTCCTCTTTTCTCCTATTTCGTCACTATAACCAATTTCACGCTTGGTTTGAAATGATCGTGCTTTGTTTGAGCTGATTGTGTGGATTTCTTGTCAGTCTGTCATCAATTTCATGCTTCGTTTGACTAGATTGTCACGTCATTTGGGCTGCATCAGCCAGACAATGCAAAAGGGGCAGCTTTAAAAAAACAGAATTTCATTGGCCTTTTTTTTCTTCAATGGACATGTAACTAAAAAATAGTAACATAAATGAGATCATTTTAAAGGTGCAATGGCAGGGGTGTTAAACAATACACTCATGTAATCAGCCCAAATTAGTGTGTCCCATCCTGGCTAATTTAGATTTACCCCGTATTCCCACAAGAAATTCTTTTGTCACTGGTGACAAAACCTCCTAACCCACAAGATGGGACGCATTTTGTTTGGTTCTCTTGTTTTGTTTTTTTTTAACAATGATTTATCCAGTAGACATTGTTTGATCACACATGCTCTTTTGAAGCAGTTTCCTTTACTGTTGATTCATCTGTTGGTTATTTTATCAATTAACCGATGCATCATTCAGTGTGTAAAGTTAGAAAAATAATTCCTAAGTCTCATGGGCAGGCAGCAGAGCCAAAAGCAATGTCTTCAGATTGCTTCCATGGTCCAATCAAAAAAATTCATCATTTATAATAATATGCAGGTAGAAAAGTCTTAGTATCTCAGTGAAGCTGGAATTTTTACTTAGTAAATGATGAAAAGAATCAACCAGTTATAATTGCAAACATAAATTTAACTTCTTGGTTGATCCACTAATTGATTAATTGACTTATTGCTTCAGTAATGTGGGAAGAGGCAGGTAATGTTCCTGTTTGTTGACTGCTTCAATTTTTTTGTCTTTTTCTTGCTTTTCTTTCTTTATAAATAAATAAAACATTTTTTAAATTGTCAAAAAAATGTCTGTGTACGCACTAGAATGCCAAAACAGCTTAGAAAGAACTGGAGCAGTTTGCTGACGAGTTACAAACACAAGGGCAAATGCGGTAAAGAAAATTGCCCTAATAATTACAAAAACTGCGTAAAACAAGGTGGGATGACAAAAAGGACAGTCGTTCAGATTCATGGGGCCAGACGATGAGGCAGAGCTGCTCAAAGTTACACATGATGAAAAATTGTTTAAAATAATGTCGAACATCTCAGGTGTGTGAGGTCAACATCTCCACTGTGAACATGGGCAAAGAAGCAAAAATGGTGGCAGGGTAATAAACATGTTATCAAACTGTCCTGTTTCCACTGTCCAGATGGAAAAAGGAAAAAGTCTGACTCTGGTGGGTGTTTTCCCAGAAGTTGCAGCTGTGTTTGTGTGGACAAAAGGCCAAGAGGCGGTCGGCTGCATGGTATCGAGGCCTAAAAAAAGCCCGCAGACTTCACCGATCATGTAAATGAGTGAAATCATGGCTCACGAGTCGAGTATCACTGCTCTGAAACGCTCCTGCTCCTGTTCTCTCTCTCTCTGGGAAAGACTGGGGAGGACAGAAGAAATGACATCATCGCCTGACACACTTTGTGAGCATGATCCATCACTTTTTTTTTCTTCTTCCTCCTCAAGTGGGTTACCTGTGTTTCTTTGAAAGCGATGAGTCAGCGCCTGTTCCCGATAAACTGTGTTGTTCCCCTGGAGGAAATCATTTGGTGATGTTATCAGGGCTAAATCACCTTTTTTTACTGCTGCACTTCTGGCCTCTTGCAGTCGCCTGGGGGATTTATTTAATTTGGAAAGAAAGAGAGGGATGGCAAATGGCAGCCTCTACGCCCTATATAGCGCCAGTCCCTCCTCTAATTGCGCTGACGTAATTGTCCGTCGATCAAAATGAAAACCTAAGTTTATCGGTGAACCTAATTTTTGGACATTGACAGAAAAGGACGTCCAACAAAAGCACCTTAAAGGAACCTTTTACCGTACCTAATCTGCTTTTATTTCCATCTTAGTTTGAGACATTGGAAGATCCTTGTTTCTTTGGGCGATGTAGATGAGATTGTTCTTAGTTTGGGGACGCAGGTACCGTAAAAGGTTTCTTTAAGGTGCCTTGGTTGGACGTCCTTTTCTGAATAAGGTTCACCGATAAACTTAGGTTTTCATTTTGATCTTAACACTCAAAGAGGATCTTCCAATGTCCCAAACTAAGATGGACATAAAAGTGGATTAAACTAAATAACTGGGACATTGTAAGATCCTTGTTTCTTTGAGAGTATTAGAGATATATTAGAGATTGTTGTTAGTTTTGGGACACAGGTACCTCAATACCTCAGCTCAAGGTTCCTCGGTTGGACGTCCTTGTTTGTTGATCTCCAAAATGATGCTCACCGATGAACTTAGATTGTCGTTTTAAGCTTTGCCGGTGTGATCGCTTGAGAGAAAGAGAGGGTAAAAATGCTTTGAATGGTGGATTCATGTGATTTTCTGCTACACGACACACTGGGTGGTGAAACGTTCAGCCGTGAGTCAGCGCGGTGATGGCAGACACGTGAGCAGCCGTGTTGAAAGAAACGCACACTTTCAAAATAACACTAATCCTCTGCTCAGCATGGCGACGGAGCCCATGTTTTTAAGCCGGGAGACAGGGAGGGATTTTCTTTGACAGCCTCCCTCTCTCTCTCTCTCTCTCTCTCTCGCCCGGTGCTGACATCATGTGCAGCACCTCCCCTGTCCACAGATACCAGTCTTTCAACCCCAGTCCTGTTTGATCTAATGGAAATAAGGAACAGCGTGTTGTATCCAGGCAACAGGTTCGTTGCCAGGTGACAGATACAGAGGTCCTGAGACCAGAGACGGCAAGCCTGTGACAATTCCACATGAATAAGACGGCGCAGAACATCAGTCACCTCCTGCAACTCACGGATGTCTTTGATAATCCCACGCTGATCGCCATTACCATGAACGCACTGGAAAACAATGCAAGTGGGTTTTGCAGGGAGATGTGAGAGCGGTGAACCCCCTTCCTCGTGAATCAAAAACAGCTCCCAAGCAGCATTAACCCGACTCAGGGAATAAAACAAAACAAAACAAAAAAATAGTGGAAACTGATCCTTGCACCTTTCCTCAACGTTAATCAGCTTACCTAATTGGTGCGGCAAATCACAATGTACACAGTGGCAGCTTATCAGAGAAGACATATCCGCCAGCAAATATGAAAACAGCCATAAGTGGTGGGAATATCAAACAGTTTTGTTTTTTTTTGTGCCAGAACGCCGGGCCTTTTCATGTGGCAGCCATGCACTGAGATAATGATCGTTTCCAAGGCGTTTCCAGTTTGACAAATCCACCGCCACTATGAAAGCCTTTCGTTCTCCCCTGGAGCTGAGTGAGGCGACGCTATACTTTTACTTTGATGGGACGCGGTTTGCTTTAGCAGGGGACATTTGTTTACAGGGGGTCCGCTTTGCTTATATCTAAAAAAAAAAAAAAACAAACAAAAAAAACAACCCTGATTTGTAAAGGAAATACTGGATTTTAAAACTCGAATATTGGAATAAAAAAGAAGATTATGTCCTCTAGAACCCATTTTTTAAAATATATAATGGCTACTAACTCCTTATAAGACAGTTATTGTGTTTTGTTGTCATACTCATCAGGTTCAATATTACAATGGAATTAATGAACTGAGTATTTATTTTTTAATGTGAATGAAATGGTAATAGCAGTAGAGAGACAGAATATGGCCTTGAAAACTAAAACCTAAATTTTATTCCCCGCCTTAGGAAAGAGGACAACAGGCGTGATTTTAGGTCGATGCTGTCACCAGGACTCTGCTGCCATCCTCCTGTCACTGTCGGTAAATACAAAAGTCAAGTCAGTGGGAAAAAACACATTTCTCCTGTTGCTAATGAAACAGAGCAGACTTGGCTTCAGTGGATGGTAAGAGACCGGGGACTTGATTCGGAAAGTATTTGTTTGAAAATCAGAAGTAAAGGATGATTAAGGTCACTGGCTGCCCTGAAATCCACAAATCTACAAATACACTTTTCTCAAAAACCTTCCTGTGGCATCTTTGGTGTTATCTGAGACAAAGCAGGTCAAGGAATTTTATAGTAGCCGTACCCGATGCCATGTAGGAAGATCAGTAGTAGTTACATGGACGATATCTCTTCAACTGGATTGAAATGATTCTGATTAGAGATTCCAGCTTCACTGTTTACATGGAGACTGATGAGATGTGTGTTTACCCGCCACAAAGCATTTCATCACAATAGAACTTTTTTGACCTGCACAAAGTGGCTTCACCTGCCAGGAAGTGTCTAATCTGCTGGTGGCGTCCTCATCAGGTCGTCCCTCAGACTGTAAAAATGAAACATGGCTGGCTGGTTTGGACTTTTATTCTTGTAACTTTTGCTAAGCCGAGGCTTACAAACAAGCTGAACCCACAATGCGGAGTCGGTGATACGATCAAAAAAAGCACTTTAATAAAGGCTTACTGACACAAAATAGACAAAGACAATGGAAATCCAACGATGAGGCTGGGCACGACAGGAGGAGGACGGGACGGAGGAGCAGACTGGGTCTAGAGGCACAGGGAAAAAATCCAAGGTTACCAAAAATACAGAGCAAGAGATAGAGCAAAGGTTTTCCAAGGAGCCGAGTAGTTACCACGCATGGTAAACAACGAACTGGCGGAGAATGGGGGTCTGAACCGGGGTAATATACTGCAGCAGGGTGGAGATAATTGGAGATGCAGACCAGGTGCGTGAAGGGACAGGTGAGGGAGATGAGCCTGCCACGCCCAGCCTGCAAATTAGAGAGACAATACAACACAAGGGGAGGGGAAAACAGAGGGAAAAACACACACACACCAAGACAGGAGGGAGGCGGCACCTAACAACTTTTCCAGCAGGTTCTTGATTTGCTTGATGCTTCGGTGGATTCTGGCTTCGTTGTTTGAACGACTCGTGGTTTCCAGCCTTTCCACCACGGAGCCGTTCAACAATCCTTTAAAGATTTAATCTTTACAATAAAAAAGTTGTCATCAGCCACAGACTAGTTGAGTTTCTGTCCCTCCTGGAAACTCGTCCTGTCACCTGATGTCCCCCCACGTGAGGCAAACAAGAATAGAAAGAACAGATTTATTCCAACCAGGGAAATGATCAGATTAAGAGTTTACATGGTTATTAGGTGCTAAAATTTTCTTATTGAACAGATTATCTAAGGTTTACACCACCACTTTCAACCCTTTTGAAAATTCCCACACCTTGCCCAGTCACTTCTGATTGAGGCAGGTACATGAGTTATTCTGATTATTGGTGGAATATTAAAGTCATGTAAACACTGCCTCCTCTTTATATAAGCTAGTATTTGTATAGCTGATTAGTCTACATAAACACATTTTTAAAACACTTAGCGTATTGTGTTTTTATGACATCTGCTTAGTTTCCCTTTCCCACTCATTAAAATGATCACGTTTCATCTGATTCGTGTTGTAAAAAACTTGCAGATGTCTTCAAAAAGTAGGAAGTGGCTGGTGGCACTAACCTGAACACTATTGCGTTGCTAAGCAACAAAAGCAGAATATAGTGCTGCCGATTCTCTGTAAAACTTAGATTTTGTTTTTGATTTTTACTCAGACAACTACAGAAGTGTATTACATTCACCTGTGGAAAAAAAAATCTGGCTCCCAGAATTCTGAGAAAAGTTTTCATGGCAAAACAACAAAACAAAACAAAAGGAAACAAAAAGAAAAAAAAAAGTCTGGAGGAAAAATCCACCTTGCTTTATTGACTTGTGGTTCACAGTGTTTGTTGGGTGTGTTTTGTTTTTTTGTTTTTTTCTGAATTAGCGAGATAATGAATTATGAAAAACTGCAATGGCCCTTTACAGGCCCACTTAGGGCAGCCTTAAGGGCCCCCAGTGGGCTACCTGTGCAGGTCCCCTGAGAATTTGCTCATTGGCAAAACGTTGGCCCCTCAGTGCTGGTCCCGCATGGGCAGCCCTAATTAACCCCTAAGGAAGCGTGCACTTGCCCTGTATAGGCCTACTTAGGGCTGGCTAGAGGGCGCACAGCAGGCAGCCTTTACTTAGCCTTCAGGAAGCCCTCACTGCCCTCACTAGGCCCACACTGATTTTGCAGCTAAATCCCCCTATTAATCTACAACAATAAATCAGTTCCACACATAAATGTATTTCAGCTACTAATGTAGTTTCCTTTGGGAGTTCCATACATCTAAAATGGATGCGGTCTTACAAAAATGTACCATAGTCAAAAGGATTCAAATCAATTCATTTATTAAATACAAACACATACTGAATGAAAAATGTTCTACTCTGCACATTACAGCCTTATTCATTTAAGACATCATATGTAGAGACTTGCATACTGTTTGTGACCCCCTAACTCTTCCTACTAAACATGGTCAACGGAGCATGAGAGGAACTGCAGTCAAAATTCAAATATGAATGATTCAAATTCAGTTACTAGTGGCACATTTTTCAGCCCATACTTCAAAGAAAAAGCAAAAACTGCAAAAACTCTGACCTCTGATGCTGAAAATATATTCTTGTGTGCCGCTAGCATGTCCATACTTCTATTGAGGTGATGTATTGATTGGCAAAGCTCACTCTTCCCCCAAGGTCTCTCGGGTAGTCAGCCGACGATGGTAGTGCTCCTTTCGTCCACCCGCTCTGTCTCTTGAATTCCGTAGCCACACCTTAATCTCATCTTCAACTTCAGAATCCTGAGGACTTGGCTGGAGGGAGCATTTTCTTACAGCCTCTGAAACATAAAAGTAAAGGGGCCTATATAAAATACTGTGTGTAGTAAGCAGTATCTATATGCTATTTCTAATACTAGTGTTACCAGTGTTAGCAGTCATGTATTTTTGGCGGGCCTGCACAATATCAACACTGTCCTCCATATATTAATTTTCTATTTCCAGAGTTGCACATCGTGTTCAATCACTCAGACAGCGTAGCAGTGAATATCATGTTAAATATGTCAACAGAGTGGATGTCAATGTGGCTCTTAGTTTATCAGTAAAACCAATGGAGAAGAGGAGTTTCCTGTTGTCTCAGGGGCTGGAAGTAAACAGGATTTATGTATAGAGATGTTAGCTGCTAAAATTGAAGAGTTAAAATAAAAGATGAAGTGAATGCGCACGCGTGTGTACTGACAGTAAGTTGGTAGCAGCCGTTAACCCCGCTGCATTCTTAAAGGGTGAAGACTCAACAGCTTAATCATAGCACCGCGCTCACAGTAGAGCTAATGCAGCTAAAGGCTACGCTCTCACCGAGCAGCTGCACGTGACCACTTTTTGTTTACTTAGCTGTTGTCAGTATTGACTGTGTCTGTTAGTGGATTAGCATTACGGTTAATTTTGTACTCTGACGTTTAATGTTTGCTCCTTCATGCAGATGAATAACAGAAAGTACTTTGTTTTGCAAACAGATCTGACAGTAGCCTGAATCAACACATCCTGATCACACGAGTTTTCTTTATTAATTACATGTTTAAAAAAAAAAAAAAAAAAAGAGTTACCATCCATACTGGAGACTCAAAACAATAGAACGCCGATCGAGTAAATGCGAAGCCTATTTTTTCATCATGTTATATCTAAACCGCAGTCCCCCCACCCCACCCCCCAAGTGACAAACACTAAATACCATATACATACCTGTTACAACCCTCCTTAGCCTCAGATTCTGAAAAGGTCTCTTTTGGTTTGAGCCATTCCGGTTCATTTGAGTGGCTAAAGAATGTCCAATCAGTGTTATCAGTATTCTCCTGGTTTCAACTTGGACATTACACCCAACAATGTTTCCTAGATAGGCAGTCTAACAGGAAGGGAAATGCACAAAAATTAAAAAGTGATATGCATTGATAAAAAATAAGGTTCAGGACAAAACATATATATATATACAGTACAGGCCAAAAGTTTGGACACACCTTCTCATTCAATGTGTTTTCTTTATTATCATGACTATTTACATTGTAGATTCTCACTGAAGGCATCAAAACTATGAATGAACACGTGGAGTTATGTACTTAACAAAAAAAGGTGAAATAACTGAAAGCATGTTTTATATTCTAGTTTCTTCAAAATAGCCACCCTTTGCTCTGATTACTGCTTTGCACACTCTTGGCATTCTCTCCATGAGCTTCAAGAGGTAGTCACCTGAAATGGTTTTCACTTCACAGGTGTGCCTTATCAGGGTTAATTAGTGGAATTTCTTGCTTTATCAATGGGGTTGGGACCATCAGCTGTGTTGTGCAGAAGTCAGGTTACTACACAGCCGACAGCCCTATTGGACAACTGTTAAAATTCATATTATGGCAAGAACCTATCAGCTA
>OMLB01000641.1:7045-17339 GCA_900302555.1 Myripristis jacobus
GTAGGCAGAAGGGAGCAAGGCATCATTGCAATACAATGCAGATATTGATTAAGAAGGGAATATTCTCTTTGGGTGGATGTATTAGGTTATGCTATGTACTACCGCATCAAAACTAGTTCCTTGTATAGACGAATGTGTAAAAAACCTGCACTATTCTTCTTGGTTTACTCAGTGATTCAAGACACAAGCAAAATTATTTGAGCAAAGAACTGAACTGAAGTCATTGCACACAAAGGCGAAGACATCACACAGACAATTTACCTCCGGTTGCAGTTTCCTGTCTGAATGCAGTCATCTCATGGTAAATCTAGTATCTTCAACCATGCTTAATCCAGCCTTAATGTCCAAAGTGTCGATAACCATGAGCTTATTCACAAGGTGTGGTTGAGAGGGTTGAAACCAGTGAGCCAATATGTTACACCACCATTTACTGTACACCACGTGACCAGCTATACTGAAAGAGGAATCATACAGCTGTAAATCATTACTCATGTCATGTTTTTATGATAGCATGGCATATTGTTTAGAAAACCAAAGCAATATTAGCCACACACTGAATTTTATGTACACATTTTCCATATTTTACGCAGTTCAGTGGAAGAGCATCATAGCTATACAGCATAACGATAATTATAAAGCACCCAAGAGCATGTGCAAGTGCATTGTGAAGCAGGTGAATAAAACAGCAGAGAGAAATAATCCCCTTTGAAGAAGAACAGAGGCTCAGTGTATTCTATGGTATGGCAGGCTGTAGCATATTTTTACATGTATTCAAAATCGGCTATCACCAAAATAAATTACATCCATTGCCTTACACCATAAAACACTATGTCGCAACATGAATGAGTAGGAACACACTGAACGAATCACAGGATGAAACTACGACTACTAACAAGAATAACAACAATAATAAGAATAATAAGGATAAGAATAAGAATACAAAGGAGAAGAAGTAATAATAATAATAATAAGACATACTTTTAAGTGTCTTCATAGTTTTTCAACTGTGAAGTGTGTAGTGAACAAAGAGGAAGTGACACTGTGGTCCTGTCGCTCAAAAAGGCAAATCTGGTGAAAGGTTGGACAGCAGTGTTCGAGAATAAACCTGACTGTGTGGTTGACTGATTTCACTGCCGTTTTGTAAAATATCTTACAGCATTGAAAAACTTTGGACACGTTTTCAGCAAAAGATAAAGTAGATAAACTTTTAAAATTGAATGTTAGTCAAAATAAAATGAAATAAAATAGAATAATGCCTTTTTTTGCAAGGGGACTTCAGTTGATGACCTCAATTGGTAATAAAATGCTGCACTTTTTTTTTCATGAGATTTAGTCAACATGACTCAGACTAACAATAACCTGCACCAAGTTAAACTACAACTATGCGGCAAACTGGTGATAACTGCATTGAAACACTCCATTTACATTACATTACATTACACTGATCTGATTGTTTGTGTGAAGCTGTGCTACCTGAAAAATACAGATGTGAGTGCACCAGGTCCCTGATTAGTGAAGAATGAGATCCTGACTTGTCTGGTGGGGGACCTGGAAGTTGAAATCAGATAACTTTAAGGATCCATTTCTTTACTTTTTCTTTACTAGAAAGGCTTCTGTGCCATTTAGATCATTTATGTCACTTGATATAAAAATGAAGTGCAAGTTGAAAACAGCAACAACAAACAACCACAACATTTATTTCTTTGTCCATCCACCCATTCATAGAAAGAGTAGAAAGAAACACCAGAGTAAAAACATAATTTAAGTGTAAACACATAATTTCATATTAATGCTAAATATTCAATTCTCCTTTCTTGTATTAGACTCAGAGAGACAAAAAGCAGCATTCTTCCATGATAGGACAAATTTGTTGCAACCATGATCAATAATATGTCATGCATACACTGTGTGCTCAGTTCAGGGAATTTTAATCACGGTGCAGCCTGCTTTCACTGGAGCTGGTATTGGATTTGCTGTAGTGTTGCTATTGCTGTTTAATGGCTGTGCATGACACTGCATGTCATCAGAGGAGCGACCACAGCACCAGATATAATTGAGGTTACATTTTTTCACAACAAAACTTGTGCATGTTTCAGGATATCGCTTCTGTACATGGAATTAGGCTGTCATTGAATGAAAGCCAATGTCAGCTAATTTTATTCTTCTCAATTTATTCTCAAACTCTGAGCTGTCATAAACTATCAGGTTTTGATCCAGCATTAATCCGCATTAATTTCTCCAGCTGGGATTCAGACAACCACAGGGTGGTTTCCAAGAGAAATGGATGTTGTTGTACTTGTGCAATGACTGTAAAGGCTTTCTTTTGTCTATGTACCTCCACATGCTTTCATTTAGAGACTCTTCTCAACTTTAAAACATAGAGGGCTGATGTTGCTTTTAATTATCCCACTGAAATAAACAGTCAAGAGTGACTATAACACAATAGCAATCAAGCTGTAAACACTTAAAATAAATCCTTTGAATTAATTAAGGATTATGTATGTATAATTTTAGTCAGCCCTTGCATTGTGGACTTTCCTGGTGTGTCCTGATGGGATGTTGTTCTGGGTTTGACCAGCAGGGGAAACGTGGCGCTCTTCCTCTGACCGACTTTCCCATCCTGCGTAAACGGGTGTCACTCTGATGCTCGTGACGTGAGCAACGGACCAACGGAAACAACATTGCAGCGTTTCGTAATGTGATTTTGAGAAACTGACAACAATGTTAGCGTGTTGACAGTCGCTTTAACACTAATTTGGTAGGGTTCAAGCACTCGCTTTAACCGTGTCTGTATGAACTAGCAATACACGTGTCTTTGCTTCCTTTCGAGGAAGTAAAGCTTGTTTATAGTTTTAGAGTGATTCTAACGGGCTAGCTAATGCTAGCTAGCTGTCAACAAATTAGCCTTAGTTGAGAGTTGTGACAGTCCCAGGCTCAAACGCGATAAACCCGACAGCTTTCTCATGGACTCGCTCTTTATGTGCTTATTCAGTTGTTTCACTGACAATCAATGGGATATCTTATGATCTTTGTTGTACGAAAGCGGTTTCAGTCTCACACAAGCTCAGTCCAAGGTCAGTGTGTATCAGTCTCAGACGAAAGAGACAACGTGGCTTGAATTGTTATTACTCAATTGCTGTCAAGTTAAACAGAGTCCCAGCTCCAGCCTTGTATGGTTAAAGTGTTGGTTTCGTGCATTTAGTGCTGCACTGGCTGTGTTTTGTGGCACAGAAGCAAAGTGAGATATTTTTTTTTAAGTCCTGTTGTGTCTGTACTAGGTAGTGTTAAACGAAATAATTTCAGTCATAAACAGCTCTTATACATTTGTGTATGGAAACAAGAACATTTAGGACAATTGTAACTTTAATCAAGTTGAGTGAGGTGTGTTTATATAGCTGTAGACTACAGCTATATTACAGCTTGGTCTCAAAAAACTTGACAGAGAACAAGCCCACATGGAGCTAACTACTCAACAATCAGGCTCAGACACACAAATAAAACACTGTGCAGAAAAAAAACAACAGCACATATTTAATGGTTAATGAATTACTGTTTAACATTCATAACACCACTTCATAGAGTTGTGTTTTCAATGAGTGATTGAATATTTTTTTAACATGTAGGATTGCTTTCCTGCAGAATGGAGAATCTGGAGACTGGTCAAGGATCTCAGCCCAGCCTAGCTATGCCAGGGAGGGGAATGGTACAGTCCTCAGGGCACCCAGGGCAGGTGTCAGAGTCAGCCAGGCCCTCCAAGTACCAGGAGCACCCATCCAAGTCACCAAGGAGACGGCGTGAGGGAAAGAGGTCGCAACGAAGGGGGGGTGGTCATGAACAGATGCTTCAGGAGAGCGAGCGGCGGAGGTTGCCAAGCCAACACGAACACCCGGAACCGTCTGGCTCGGCGATCGACACGGCAGAAAGCTCTCCTAAGAGGTTTGCTAAGTGCTGCAGGTTGCCAGCTGGTCAGCTGCGCCGCTGGCACAGCTCTGCTGCCCTGGAAATGAGGTGGTGACTGAGTAATATTGTCTTGACTAGTCTTCCTGTTCTTCCCCTCACAGGAGAGCCCACTTTCTTCATGGACCGTATCCAGCCACTCACTTTGGACCCAAAGCCTGTATTCTTCCCAACCCAACTTCAGTCATGTAAGCATGCGGGTGTGGAATGTAAGAAAGGGATACTTTCTGCTGTGTTTCTTTGGGACATTGACACAGAAGCTTGTGTAACTTGGCTCTGCAAGATAAGATAAAACAAGAATGCTAGGCTGTGATTGGATGTTGAATGAGATGGGATGGTGCACAGCAGATCCAGATTGTAACTTGGTCTTTTAGAGTGTATCAGAGTTCCCTTGGATCTGATCTGAAAACACTCTCATTATATGCGCAATGCCTGTTATCCACCACTCAAAAGAAGAGAGACCCAAAAGGTAAATACGAGAGTGGGAGACTGTATTTAGGGCTCTGATTGAACTATGCTTGGAGTTTGCACCTCAGTCTTACAAACATTGACTACACATGTAATGACTGTTAATGGTTGACTGCTGCAGTGTTAGAATTATGTAGAATTTTCTAGTAACGTTGGGCGTACTTTGGAACCATTCAAGAGTTAGAAAGAAAACTAAAGCATGGATACAGTGTGACAGTGTAACATTTAACATGTTCAGAATCGTGTTTAATGGCTAAAGTACATGTTTGGTCTGTAGCTTAGGTAAATCTGTGTTTCTGTGTACTTGATAGGCTATTGTCTGGCAGTAGCGGTGTGTGTCTGAGCATGTGTGTCTGTGTATGTCTGTGTTTCAATGTTCCAGGCACATCCAAGACCCAGCCAGCCAGCGGCTCACCTGGAACAAACCTCCGGTCAACGTGCTCGTCATCAGGAAGATCCGAGATGAGAGCCTGGTGGAGCCCTTCAAAGAGCTCTGCAGGTTTCTAGTGGAGGTACTGCATGTATGCAAAAGCATATGTCTTTAATGTTGATTTGGGAAAATAAAGAGGTTGACTCAGTTTGATTACCTTACATAACATAGATAATAATAATAATAATAATTCTGCCAGCAGACCTGAACAAAACTTGGCACAGTGGTAGAGGGATATTTCTAATGGCCACTAAATAAATAAAGTATTGATTGGTGTTGTGATAATGGGCTAAAGTGCAGAGAAGCAGCTAGAATTTGAACAGGCATGTCTCATGTCCCATTGAAGTCTGCTCTTGACAGAGAGCCATTTAGCAGGGATCCACTGATACCATAAGCAGAAAGAGATCACTGGAACACGTGGTCATACGTAACCTTTTAACCAAAAACCACTAACATTTCAACACTGGCATCTTCATCAGAGTCTGAACACCTCTGATGAAGACACTGGTGGTGTAGAAGCCTTAGACAAAGTGTTTTGATTTGCACCTATGAATAAAAGCTACTTATGACCTTGTGGGGCAGTGAACTCTTCTTGTTTCTGGTTATGCTTCCGGCTGCTTGAAGCACATGTTCTGCATACATAACCAATAAGTGGCTGAAGTGCAGTGAACTCCTTTTAAATACAATACTCCATTTCAGCCTGGTGTCATCCTATTTCAAACAGGCTATTGTTCAGCCTCTTCTTAAAAAGCCCAATCTGGACCCCTTTCTACCAAACTTTTTCAGGCCTATATCCAAGCTGCCTTTTGTTTCCAAGATCTTGGAGAAAATTGTAGCTAACCAGCTTGTCAGTGCTCTGAATCAGCACAACATTTTTGACAAATTCCAGTCCGGTTATCGTAAGAGGCATTCAACTGAAACAACTTCTCAAGGTATCTAATGATATCTTGATGGCGTCTGACTCTGGAAAATGTACTTTTCTGGTGCTGCTTGATCTCAGTGCAGCGTTTGACACTGTGGATCATGGAATCCTTTTAGATAGGCTCAGAGACCATGTAGGCATCTCAGGCAGTGCCCTCAACTGGTTTGCCTCGTACCTATCAGGCAGAACCTTCTCTGTAGCTGCCTCCCTTTCCTGTGGGGTGTCTCAGGGGTCGGTTTTGGGCCCCATTTTGTTTGCACTGTATATGCTGCCTTATCAGCCAGTTCCATGGTGTGTCTTATCATATATTTGCAGATGATATTCAGTTACAGTGTTCTTTTAAACCTGACAAAGCCGACAGTCTGAATGTGCTGCATGATTGTTTGTCAGCTATTAAGGTCTGGTTGTCTGACAGTTTCCTTCAGTTAAATTCAGATGAAACTGAAGTCCTCATTTTTGCTCCTGACAGCACTGTTTCTAAGGTGAAGTGCAGTATTGGATCCCTCAGCTTAAATGTATGTTCCTCCCTGAGAAATCTTGGAGTCATTTTTGATCATGCCATGAGCTTTGATAAACACATCAACACTTTGACACGCACCCGCTTTTTTCATCTTAAAAACATTGCAAAACTGGGAACTGTTGTGTCACAAGCTGAACCTGAAATGATTGTTCATTCATTTGTATCATCACGGCTTGACTACTGCAACTCTGTGTTCACCTGTCTCAGTAAGACAGCCATCAACCGCCTGCAGCTGGTACAGAACGCTGCAGCCAGGCTACTGACAAAATCTCGGAAGAGCTGCCATATCACCCCTATTCTGGCCTCGTTGCACTGGCTTCCTGTCAGTTATAGAATCCATTTTAAAGTCCTTGTTTTGGTTTATAGAGCTCTCCATGATCAGGCACCAGAGTACGTGTGTGACCTGCTTCACCCTCACGTACCCAACAGGTCTCTTAGGTCTGTAGGCCGGGGTCTATTGGTTGTGCCTCTTGCCAGGCTAAAAACCAAGAGTGACCTGAGAGTCTCCGCTACTGTGGACATGTTTAAAAAGGAACTTAAAACATACTTAAAACATAGTCTGACTGTCACTGTCTTTTGATAACTTTGTTTTGTATTTTTTACTGTTTTTATTTGTCTTCTGTTTTTATAGTTTTTACTGGTTTCCTTTATTTTTACTGTCATTTTGTGAAGCACTTTGTGAGCCTTTCTCTTTATATAGCCTATATAAATAACATATAAATAAATTTTACTTACTTACTTGCTCACAAAACATCCCTACCTTTCAGTTTCAAAATCATTTTGTTGAGAAAGTTCTTGAAATGCTGGTTGGCAAATACCTCATGCACATCATAAATGAAATGTCTCTTGCAATTTCCAAGTGATTGGAAAATTGTAACTGACTGTCATCTAATACAATTTTGCCCT
Source organism: Myripristis jacobus (assembly GCA_900302555.1). Taxonomy (NCBI): domain Eukaryota; kingdom Metazoa; phylum Chordata; class Actinopteri; order Holocentriformes; family Holocentridae; genus Myripristis; species Myripristis jacobus. The sequence continues at coordinate 14,249 of OMLB01000641.1, forward strand.
TGTTTAAAAACGTAAGCTCTTGCTATGCTACGTGGAATGAATGATAAAGAAATTATGTCTCAGAACATTATTTTGTTCTAAAACTGAAACTATTACTGAATTTTTCATATTGTGTTAAAAACAAAACAAAAGCATATAATGGGTCTCAGACAACATTTAAGGAGCACTTGAGGCATCTAGGTGAAAGTTTCCAATTGTTCCTTTATCAGGATGTGGTTATGACATCCTGTGCCTTCCTATGCTCAAAACAAGCTTTTTTTTAGTTGTGCCTTTTGCACTGAGACTCAAAGCTGAGGAGCTGGTGCTGTGCTCTTTTTTTGTAATCCACACACATGTTCTCTATAAGCTCATCTCCATTTTGAAATGCTCACCATTGAAAGATGAGTTCATTTGTTTTGCCTATTTCTGCTAAAAATGTGTCTGTGTCCCAGGAGAAGCAGATGATGGTGTATGTGGAGCGCAGAGTGGTTGATGATGCCAGCCTGTCAAAGGATGAGGCCTTCGGCTCCATTCGCAATCAACTCTGCACCTTCAGAGAAGGTAACATGTGAAAGTCCTCACTTTCACATGTCTTGAAACCATGTCACAGTTTTATGTGCCAGAAAGTACATGGAAGGGAAATGATACTTAACCACAAAATTTCAGTTAAGATCATGCTGGTTCTTGGAAGTGCTCCTTGCAGGTTTTCAGTTTTGTCGATGTTGAAACTTGCCAGTCATGATTACCCTGTTTTCTGTCCATTTTGAAATTGTTTTCAAATGTGAAGATTCCACAGAGCTCGACGTACACTTTCTTGCTAATGCTAAAGTATATAGTTTTTTTGGTCTATCATTGATCATTGGGTATGGTTTATATCTTTCCAGAAACCCTTATACTTGGATGCAACAGTAATTTGGCACATTCACAGCCTGCCTTGAGGACATTTTCTCCACTTTTGACCAAATTCTGGAAGAATAATACTAGGAGTATTTTTGCTTTTTGTATTTTGAGTGACTTGTTTTGCCTTTTTTAGGTAATGTAATAGTATGAATAAGTTGAATCAGTTGACTATGTTGAATATATTTTGTTTTTATTCAACAACAGGTTATGATGATATCTCTGACTGCATAGATTTGATCATCTGTCTGGGAGGAGATGGGACTCTGCTCTATGCCTCCTCTCTCTTCCAGGTAATCGCAGTGAAGCTCTGAGTGATTTTGCCAGCCAAAGCCTGATAAAATCAGTCAGTCAAAGCAGGCTGATTTTAGGCCACTGATTTTATCTGTCAAAGCTGATAAAATCAGTAGCCTTTTCCTCTGATTGGTTGTTTGTTACAGCCATACTATTTAATCTCAAGTTGCTTGAATTATTTTCCGTAGCCCAGTTTATAGTACATAATACACCATGCTTTTGCATTTTGGCTTGTCATAAACGTTTATTAAAAATACAAAGCCAAGTCTGATCTTAGGGATATTAATTCCATAATCTTGATATCAGAGGACTTTTTTATGGCATTTTCATTTTAGGCATTAACTCAATATTACAATCCAGAGCAGTTTAACAGTGGGTGAGCAAGTGGGGCCTCAGCCTCTTCCTCAAGGACACCTGAATAATGTCACTCTAAATAGATAAAAAAATTGACCAGTTCATGTACATGAGAGAATACTGTCTATGTTATTTGGTCCCTGTTTGGTCAAACACTAGAGCAGAGATGGGCTGCACGTGTGTTCATGGGGTGCATGGCCCTTTCATACCTTAAATCTTGTATCTAGATGAATATCTAACTTAACTGAAGATTTACACTGACTTTACCCAAGATGACACATGGGTTTTGTATGTGGTGTAATTTTTTTTCATCTTTCATTTCACTGAGGCCTCTTGCAGTTCAGACATTGACCTCAGTTAACGCTCACCTGTTTATGTTGTAATATGAACTTTCTGAATCTACTCTGACCATTCGAGACCGGGATATTACAAGGAATTTAAATTTGTGAAGAAGGTGGTGAACTTAAATGTTCGATTTTTCAAGTCGGAATTCTGCAACATTAATTTCAACAATTTGATCTTTTCAATAAATGACTATCGCCACTTCATGCGGCATATTCAGGATGCAATCCAGATCATTTGTGACAGTATTTGAACTTTGTTTGAAGAGTCTTCATTCTGAAAATGAAGAAATCAGATTGCTACAGTAGGGTTTTTATGCTAACATATTTACTTTATTTTTTTGAAAACACCATGATTTAAAAAAAAAAAAAAAACATGCCAAATTTGTAGAATCTCAATATTAACCCGTTTAATCCCAAATTTTTCCCTGCAAAATAAATGCATGCATTTCACTCCTCAGACCTTCCTAACAAGTAATATGTAAGATTTTTTTCATTTCATGTTGGTTATGTTGGTGAAAATCTAGGATTTATACTCGGCAACAATTGTTGCCAGTGGGAAACAGCATAGTCAGAATTTGCACAAATTCTTCAATTTGACCTATTTACACACAGAGAAAACAAGAACAACACTAACGTGTAATATATATATGTATTATAATATAAATATAGGCATGTTTACAAATGTGTTCAGAACTTTATTAGAAACATAAAGATTCAATGGCAATGCATACTGAAGTGAACTTTCAATGCCTTCAATGGCAACAATGGAATTACTGTATTTCAGTCTCATAAAACAGTTAAAACACACAGAGCTAAGAGAATAATAAATAAATTCATGTTGTGGCAGTAGCTATATTAACTTAACATTTACTGACCAGTAACATCATGGTCAAAAGATGAGTAACGTTTATTCAGCAAAAATCAACAGTGCAGATTAGTGTACCAAAAAACAGTGTAAAAGGTGTAAAACAGTGCATACTGCAGGGTACTATTAGGATCTAAGCACAGCTCAAAGCTTATTGGTTACATTTCACTCTCCATGAAAAATCTTGAGCATCAGTGGAGTGGTACTCACACTCCTCACATCCATACACAGTGCGTTGTTGCACCGTCTATGTGTTATGCTAGCGGCAACAATGTTGCCGTGCTAACATTTACTCTTCTTGTGTTCAAAATATGCATGCAGGCATAAAATTCTCAGTATATATCAGTAGTAGACCCTT
>OMLB01000643.1:15484-29505 GCA_900302555.1 Myripristis jacobus
AAGAACAAGCCATAGTTTTTTCCATATCATCTGTAAATTTACCTTAGACACAACAACTAGTTTCCCAGTCTCAGCATCAACAGCTTGGACGAGTCCTGTCACAGTGACATTGCCAACAGCAATACCCCTGACATGGCCTACGCCATTAACAGAGGCGATCTCCTCATTGGCCATGGAGAAAATTATATTGGACTGAGGCTGAGGGCCACCCTCTGATGTGATCTACAAAATGACAGGTGGGATGGAAAGGGGAGAGAGAGGTTGAAAGAGAAAGGGATAGTAGAAGATGACACATAAAATGGCAGAGTATCAGTCTCACATGATTGGTCTTGAAGGCGCTGATCGTTTATTCATTAGCCTATTTCAATGCAGGGTCAGATAACCATTTTCTGAAAGCAATTATCCATTGTGTGTTAGACTATTCAGGTTTATAGAAATGGAAATCCAACACAAGATGTGCAATGTGTGTATGTTACTGAGTTTAATGTTCAGTAATTAGTGGGCTGCATAGATGGATGCTAAACGTTTCCTAATTGGAGGATGAGCTGAGGCAAACCAAAGGCAAGCCGGATGTCAACCCACATGGTAATTAACAACCTCTTCCAGAAGAGTCCTGGCAGAAGGCTCAGCCTTATTTGTGAGGGGGGGGACTAAGACCAGCTGTTTCAAGACAGAGCCCAAGCACTGATTTAATACATACCTGCATCATAGCTCCAATTAACAAAGTCATTTTCCTTGGAATGAGTTTGAACGGTGGAAACACCTGGAAAGGGAAAAGAAAAGCTAAATTACCTCGGTGTGCAAAACAGGTTGATATAATGGGTTGGAAATTGGACTGAGTTAAAAATCTTGCAAAAAAGCTTATACCTCTATTTGCTGAGGTGCAGAAGTTATTTTCCTTCCACTTTTATCCACAACCACAGCTGACAAGGTGGTCTGGCCAATGGAGACACCTTTCACCAGAAAAACAGCAGTGTCTTTTTCTAAGGGCTCAGGCAGTGCTCTGCAGAACAGAGAGGGGAAGTCTGCATGACACACTGCATGTTTAGGTGCCCTGCATTTATAAAGCAGAATAAGTTTCCATTTACTTACTGCAAAGAGACTATTCCAGAAGCTGCCTTGAGTTTTAGATTCATGACATGGAAATAACTGGCAGGGAAGGGATTCTTATTATCGTCCAGTACTCTGACATGAGCTCGAACGGATTTACCAATCTCCACCTGAAAAACAGAAGAATGACATCCATTATTAGAGAAATAATTGGTTTGTATTACAACAACAAGGCAAACAAAGGACTGACACCAATTCAAAGATATGAGTGAAGCAGAGTGCAAACCAGATGATATACCTTCCCTCCCTTTCACCACTCCACACTGACCGCTACCTTCAAGAGTTACCTACTTACCAAAGGGATTGAAACATCTAGTCCTATTAGCTTTACTGACACCAATTAAAAAAAAGCTTCACTGTCATGACAGAAAGCTTTTGAAAATCAAGAAAGACACTTTTGAATGGGACAGTAACATTCAATATCCAGAGTCCATTGTGGCATATTAGTAATGTTTGTTACTGATAACAGTGACAAAGCGGTGTCTGGACCTTCCAGGATGAAGAATTGCAGCACTGGAAACTGACCTTGTCAACCACTCTCACATAAACCTCCAGGATGTCAGAAATGTGCACTGTGGCCGTGGCAGGTGCTGGGAAAGCCAGACATAGATCATGAACCATCACCTTCACCACTCCTGGATGGACAGGAACAACCTGGATGCACAAAGTGAATCAAAGGTGATGTGTTCATTTGACAAGATGGATTTTTCATTATGCGAATCATCTCTGCATTCATTTGAGCTTTGGTATACATTAATCCACTGGCACATGACATCACCTGAAAGTCAACACAGAATTTATATTGGAGAATATAGTGTATTATCTATTGGTATATCTTCCCTCACAAAGCACAGTCCAGATAGTGTTCACCCTCACCTGAGCTGTTCCTTGGGCCTCCTGGAATGTCACATCTGCTATTCCTTTAACACTGCTATTGACAAAAAAGTGCCCTGAACCCTCACGCAGGGCCAGGTTCGCCTGCAAGACAAAAAAATAAATAAATTAATTAATTATACACAAAGGTCATCATAATGACATTAATTAATGATTCCTTATTAAGGGCAATTCAGAGAAAAACCCATTTAGTACATAATGTTTTTTCCTGAACATCAGCTATCCCTTCATAATATTAATTCACTTGTGACATAAACGGGGACTATGGCTGACCGCACTCATACTTTATAATCCTCTTACACAGGTCATTAGCTGTTGTTTAACCCATACACCTGCAAAACACTGCTCCTATATAACACAGGATTAGGAAAGAGAGGCCCATAGGGGGAAATGCAGTGCAGGAGATAACCTCTACTGTGTGGAATAATACTGTGATTCTTAAAGCTGCAGTCCCTGGAATAATTCACAGCTGCACTGTATAATATATTTTTTTTATTTTTCGTTTAGACAGTAAAAAGTATGAAATGTTATCCCCCAAGACAAACTGTCAAAATCAGTTACACTTTTGAGGAGAAAATCCATCAAACAAGGTGTCACTTTATTCTGTCAGGGCTCACGCTTGGGAAGGTAAAACAGATAAACCACTAACATCTGAGACCACAACCCTGACAAAATCTGTCTCTTACCCGCACATCTGGATGGTTGTAAATGGTAACTGTTGTGGGACTGACTATCACATCCTCTACCAATAGGAGCTCGAGAGTTGCTGACACAGGAGTGAAGGGGTCATACTGTGCAGAAGAAGAGATGAAACAGAATGGGTGCCATGGTTACCAATGTCAATATTATGTCAACAGACAATATATTGCCCTATTAGGAAGTCAAACCTAGGCCTGTAAACTGAAAATAGTATGGACAGATGAAAAGTAATGACATCAACCTATTGTTTTTAATATTGTTTCAAATAAAACTGCTGGACCTGGAATGTCTCAATGAGTTGCCAAAATACAGTTTCAGCCTGAAAAACTTTTGGATTTGGAAAATTTGGATCATGTTGTGAATTGGTGGGTTTTTGGGCCACAGTGATGAATTGGATGAATTGGTAGCTGGCCGTTTTGAGACTGAAGTAACTTTATACAGATTTACTATCATTACTATTTTACTTTATCATCACTATTATGTTCAGCAGCTTCCCGTTTTTCACAGGAAGTGAAAAAAGTACATCGTCAGCGCCTTTTAATAGCTGAGTCTTTTATTTTCCCTTACTGGACTGACAACTTTCGCTGCAGCTAGATGTGGAACCTGGTAGCCCAGAGCAGTCACTGTGATAGCAGTAATCCCAGTCTGATGATGGACAAGAACTGTCTGACGTCCTGTCACAAAGAGACAAAAAATGTCATTAATAACAGGAAATAGGGTAAAACACTAAGAAAAGAACAGTTCCCAGTGACAGATGAATGGATAAGTCCCCATACTCTGTATGCTCCCACTGGCCTAGAATAAAATCCTAGAGATTTCACACCTGCGTTTTCCTTTCTACTTACAAACTAAACAAAAGATAAATCAACTACTGAAAAAGAAAGGACCACCAGCTCTTCTTAAAATAAAAATAATTGAGAACAAACCAGCAACACAGTTTTAGGTTACATTATAGGTTTTACCATGAAGTTTCTTCTGTTTGTTGCCATCCTCTAACAGCTCAAGCTCCATGGGCATAGTGGGTTCAATACTGGCGAGGGACACCTTGGTCGACTCCCACACTAAACTCAGAGAGCTGAAGTTGTCAAACTTCCTTCCTTGCTGATCAAAAGCAGCCAAGTCCAAGATAGGGTTACGGTAATTTGAAACAGGCACCTGGAGAATGAGAATGTTCATATGATGTTTTGTTTTGTTGTGTTTTTTTCCCCAAAAACATCTTGTGTCTATTGTGGAAAAAAATATCATTAGTTTAAGTCCATCATTTAAAATTTCCAATTCTGCAATCCTTATAAAAGTGACCTTTTGTAAAAGGAGTCATTTCCTCTAAATGGTATATAACTAGTAAAATATAAAATTTCTTTAGTGATATAACAGGTGAACAGATAGAGACAAATGCAAATAATGTGTAACATATAGTGCCATGCAGAAGAAAATGTATGCAACTGAACATGTTATGCATGTGAAAGCTTGTTGATCCTTGTTATGTTAAAAGAGACTACGTACCACTTGTTTATTCTGCTGCAGCAGCGGGCAAGTCAGGTCCAGCTGCGGACTGCTGTACACTGGGACCAAGGTGAGGCGAGACGGAGGAGCGCATACAAACTGGACAACTGCCGGCTCCACAGCAGGATAGGGGTTTGTCAAACTAGCACTGTTCCCCACCGTCACTTCCAACACCTAAAGAATGAGATCATGACCATCTGTTTAAAATCAAGTGACAACTTACGGTAGGACTTTAGAAACAATGAAATGAAAGGCAACCATCTTAGTGCTTTGCTGCTGAACATAAATGATTTGTGCAACACGAGTGAATACAGACATGCAAATATCTGGATTTTTATTTATTCAAACCTCAACCACCTTGAGGTTTGAATATTTGAAACATAATAGAAATTCCTATCTTGTTGGCTATTCTGGTGAGAATTTGCTCAGTTTATATCATGAACATCACAAAATCACTCACACTTTAGTAAACAGAACAATTATTCAAACTTTGTATGGCAACATATGCATAAGACGTTTAATCAAACATTAGACACTCAAGTACCCTGTAGACCAAGTGGTAATACAAATAGCTATACATAAATTATAAGGCAAGAATATTTGAGGTCTTATTCTTAAAATATGACAAGGGGCTTACAAAACATCACCATACAATTCTTCATATACTGGCATGAATAGGGACAATATGAGCACAATTTGATCTTACCTGCTCTCCCAGGGCCCTGCAGGTTGCTCGGACCCAGTGCTGGTTATAGTTGTGAGATGAAGGACCAGTCAGAGCCAGATTAACACTGCCCTCATCCTCAGCCTTCAAGCTGCGGAAGAATTTAGAAGGTTCCAAAATCCAGGGCTTTGGGCCGCCCTCAAAAAGCATGTCCTTAGATGAGCCCAGAGTCACCAAGGCCACCGATACAGGGTCAACCGGCTGCCAGATTAGCAGAGGACATACAATTAACTTTCAATAAAAGGACATTTAACACTAGAGAGCTGAAAATCTAATATTACATTAGTTCACAAAGAAACTGGGGTTAGAAAAAGTCAGAGGAATGTTTTCAAAGCTGGGATATTTCAATTAAAATTAAAAGCATACATCAATTTATGTCAGCTTGGCCATTAACTGGGAAAGTGTTCAGCAGAAAACACAAAGTGTAACATAGCAAAGAAATAAAATTGGGTCAATCTATAGCTGCCAGGGCAAAACAAGTGAAGAACCATGATAAAAAAGGCTGCAATGTTTAAAAGAACAACACTCAGTCCCAGAATAAAACCATAGCCTTAAAAGCAGGGCATCAAACTGCATCTTATTCTGCTGCTAACCTAAATGTAACAAGCAAGAAAGCCATAGCCATCATCTGTGAGGCAGGAGGGCAAAAGTAAGGAATGATACAAGATTAGGGCTGGGCGATTATATTGATCTTTTAATATAAAACTAGATATTGTCTTGAATTTTGAATCTCGTAATATGAAATGGTATAAGGGTATAAGGGTTGTGTTTTCATGGTTTAAAAGACTGCATTACAGTAAAGGGATACAGTTTTCTTAACTTTCAGACTCTTGTAGTTTTCCTACTATTTGCATTCACATTAGTAAAAGAAACTATGAAACTGTGATATTTGATTTTGTCCATATTGCCATCAATCCCTGTGCAATATTAGAGCCAATCCCATAGAAAAATCAGTGTAGCAAGCGTACAATTCTGAAAGCCTTGAGTAATATGCCCACGTAATAAAGGGAGCTAAGATAATATGTCTCAAAGTTCATTCCAAGCAGGTACAGGAAGAAGATATGACTTGGACTCACTCTGAGAGGCAGGTAGGCAGCAATGGTGATCTTGGTAAAGAGGTGAACATTGGCATGGGTGTAGCTGACTGTCAGGACGGTGAATCCTGGGGCCAGAGCCTTGGCTCTCACTCCACTGCAGTGGTCCTCACCTGGAGTCATCCTCCCTGCAGGACGATGTTGAGGTTGGGAGGGGGTACACAATATGCCAATTATGTCTTATTATTCACCCCAGCCCAGTCTTCTAATTCATAATTCAAGAAACCAAAATGAAAACTTTCAAGGAGATCAATGTTGCACTGCCAAAGTGAAAGTAATATGAATGAAAAACGCTTCTGTGTTACAGCCAAGCAGAGCGGTGATCTACTCATACTAGCCAATGGGGCAAAAAAAAAAAATAGCTTAGCTGCACATTATGGGCTGGATTTATTTATTTACTTATTTACTTATTATTATTTTTTAAAACTCAAGGCATCAGATCAGCAGGACTCACCCTTCAGCAGTTGGAAGATGCCGTGATTCTCCTCTTCGACCTGCAGGTCAAATTGGGAGCAGTCACTCAACATGACCCTCTCCTTCTCCACCTCGCCCAGGAGACCAAAAATCCTGAGGGGCAGCTCTAGCACCTGGCCGACCTTGGCCTCTACCGGGCAAGGAGAGAAATCCATCGCCACAGGCTCCACAACATACACCTAGAAGAAAATGAGGTCACAGAGTTGTTAAAGTGTGTCAGATGGAGGGTTAGGAATGATGGTGAAAGGACAAGGGGGATTTACACAATTACTACAAGCAAGAGCCTTGGAATACTTATAACCAAACACGGTGAAGCCAAGCTAATTTAACTTGTTAGATGAGAAAATATTTATTTTATACAATATTTCAGAATTTAAATACATTCAACTGTTTTATTCCCATTATGTCATATACAATTTAAAGCTGTAAATGCAAAGGTCAATTCAAAACCTCTGGGTTCTACAGTGTCCCTGTTTATCCATGTTGGCTCACTTCCGATGATTAAGGTTTACCTTCATGTGTCCGTAATGCAGTGGGTTGCGCACATCATGAGCATACACTATGCTGACACCAGTGTCACTGACAGTTGTCATCACTCCTTTCACAGTTACTGTGGCAACAGCTGTGTTGGAGGAGGACCAGCTGAAATTGCCGCTGCCTCCTGTTGCCTGTCACGAGAACCAGGGAGGAAAAGGTTATTATGCACACTGCTACACACAACTGTACAGTGCACCATCTAAGAAACCTCGTTTTCTCATATAGCATGTTAAAATTCAGTTATATTACTACAAAACTTGTGTTTCTAAAGTTCTGGCAAAGTGTGGATGTGTTTAACTGCAATGCACCATATTTCAGCATCTGTTATTTTATTATTAAAGAAGTTGTCATACTTCGCAAGAGGATGCATGCAACTCTAAGCCTAAAACAAAAACATACAAGCACCACGTTTCTTCAATATCATGATGAGGATTTATCACCTTTATTGTGTACTGGTAAGCTCCAACCTTGGGCTGCCATGGAAACGTGAGGATACTGGGACTAAGAACTATAGGGTTATAGATTTCCACATCTTGTTCGTTGTGGACCGGGTTGACGAGTGCATGGATCCTTCCATTCTGAAACAGGACAGAGGCCTCATCAAAACACAGTCAAGCCCTCTGCACTGAACTGGAAAGTGGGCTGGAGGATTAACACAACAGTGATGCTCCAGCTGAAATATAGATAGCCAAGGTTCACAGTTGCACTGAAACTCACTGGATCCACAACATGATTTAGGGTAGCATCAATGAGTGTCTGGCCATCCTTGATCGCTCTGACACAGTGGTGTGATCCATTCAGAGAAGACTTGATGATTTCAAAGTACTCCCCTGGGAATTCAGCGTCAATACGGACATTCTATAACACACAAACACACACACACACACCAAAAAAACTTTTAAAAATATTAGCATTGTATCAGGAGCTGCAAGAATCACTGAAGATAAGTCTTTTTAATATTATATGTTGAGATTTTGATGTGCTTATTTTTTTTTTTTGTTTGACTTTATCTCAGATTCACACCCCTTGTTTGAAATATTAGCTAATAAAACCAAAGGGACAGCGCAGATGTTAAAAAAGGCTCAATGGGCTCTAACTCACTCTTCGTTAATGCATCTCAGATGTGTTTCAAGCTGTTTCTGATTAAAGCTGACTAGACTCTATTCAAGTCTTCCATTATTTAGTAAATAGAGAAATTCTATTCAAAACATTGGCATTTATACCCACTGTTTAAGTAATGCCATCTACAAACCATAGAATAAAAAACATCAAATCTAAGTGGCTTGCACACATTTAGAGTGAATACTCAATTTGTCAATCACTTAGTGGGGAGATATCCTTAAGAGCTATGAGAAACTTTGAAAGTCATTCATTAAAAAGTAAAAAAAACTGGTTAGCTCTCTGATGCAAACAGAGATTTCATTTGAGAGATGAGATGTTAAAGATTTCAGAGTTAACAATAGAATGCCACACATTTTTCCTCTGGCTATGGGGTGTGTACAGAAAGTGTTTTAGAAGTATGTGTGTCTTGCACTAACTTATTACACATAGTCATGTTTGCTCATATACAGGATGCACAATTAAATGCAATTAAATACTGAAAAAAATGTAATGTTTGTGTGTTGAGTTAGTGATTTTGCAGAGGTATACTTACATCAGAAAGGTAAATTTTGTTGCTGGACTTGTCAAATACTTCAATAAGGATATCATACACTCTGCCTGTCTCAAGAACCCAACTGTCTCCTGGGTGAATCTTAAAACCTAAACAAATGAAATGGCAGAGAAAAAGGACGTGAACTAAACTAAACAAGAAACACTACAGAGCATATTACATATCATAAAAAAAAAGACATGCAAGATGAAGAGCAAAGAAACAGACCTAGATAGCCCGGTTCAACCACATGAAGGGTGCTGTTGGGCAGGCGAGACACTCCTTGCATACGAAGGCCTGAGCAGATGCAATTAAGGAAAATCAAGTTAGACACACTGACAGTGCGTCATGGGGCCATCTGAAGAGGCAGAAAACACCTCTAAATTCACAATTCATGCCTCATTTTTGCCAGGTGCACAATACACCTTCTGGTTAGCATTTTAATCAAACTCCTTTGCTACCCAGCTCTAGCTTAGTCTGTCAAGTGTCATTACATCACCGGCTGACTGTGTGTACTGATAAAGACCATCACTGCAGAGGAGAGAACAACACTGGTAAAATGAACACCTTCAGCACTGCAGCTAATTAATACAAATCACAGCACATTATCGGTTGAGGACGGTGTGGCAAATTATAGCGCTACAATCACTGCTGCAGACATTAGCATAACTGCAGCGCTGCATGTGCGATTTGCCAGAAGGATACTCTTGTGATCCAGCACTACGTTGATGTGTCCCAGTTGAATGGCTGTGACTGTGGAGGTGCTTTGATCCAGGCCGGCCACGGGAACCTCTTGGTTTCCATCAGGGCCAACCACACTGTTCTGAAGGTGCAGTTCATACTGATCAGAGGGCATAGAGAGCTCTGGACAGACACAAGAAAAATACATGTTATCTCAAAATGAGGCATGTCTGTACACTACTTTAGGAAACACCAGAAAAACTACTACACTAAACTAATCATCTCTATTGCACTGTAACTACCATTCCTACATTTACATTTTAGGTATTTGCTGTAGGTATTAATGATGATCTTTTCTGAAAAGGAGCGTGCAGTAAGTGTAGCATTAAATTGAGCATTTTCTTCAAATCGACATAATAAGCATGCAAAAGTAAGAAGTATTCAAACACTGAGAGCTACTTTGCTAGTTACAGCTGCAATCACACAGCAGTGATGGTAAAAGCAGAATAATCGACTTAAGCGTGCATTGAGCAGAGACACACCTGTGATCTTGCCCTGTCTGATCTTCTGGACCTTGTACTGGATGGAGGTGCCCACCAGTAAGTAGACATCGTGCGCAGGACTCAGCAGGATGTTCTCTAAAATCAGCAGTCTCACCTCTGCTGCACCAACATCCTGTGGTATGGATACCTTAGTTACAGCACAACAACGCCACCACTTCCTGCCTCACTGAAGCACGCTAAACTGGTTTCAGTTTCAAAGGAAAGCATATACCGTACGCCAGCCCAAAGGGAATGAAACTGCATTTGACTGTTGATTATTTCAGAACATTTTGTCTTATCAAAATAACTTTCAACTTCTTTGTTCTGCCATTAATGACATGAATAATTACTCTTTGTTATCTGATGAAAAGACCAGACTGATGAGCAAGGGGTTTTCATTTGAGATTGGTGACATAAACAGAGGCATGTCAACATTACTTTGACCAGACAAGCCTAGACAGCTAGACTGACACTGCTCGGACATCATAGATGAGGCAGGAGAGGAGCCATTACCATTATGCAACCTGCTGCTATTTATAGACCTCTACTTCACAGGAGATTAGCTATCACTTATAAAAAGGACAATTTCAGCAGAGCTTATATTCTACTCTTCTGTTTTCCTTTATGAATAAAATTTGACCACTGGGGTCATCCATGACTCCTACCAATACAGTACAGTATTTCAGCTTTGTGCTTCTGTCCATAACAAAGACATATCTAATGTACTGCTCAAAAGCTTACCTTGTAGAGGGACTCTTGTATTTTGGCCTTTAACTTTGCATGTCCAGTTTTCAGTCCTGACACAAGAATGATATCTCCCTGTTTCCCAACACGCTCCATTTCAGATATGTACCCAGGGGGCGTGTATGTGGACTCAGAGAATTTAAGTACCCTTGTGAACAGAAAAAGATTAGAAGATGCATTAGAAACTCAACATCTTCTTGCACCTGACCTCTAGAACGACTAATCTCACAGATCACTCTACAGGGAAGTGTAGGTAAAACAAAAATAACATGCTACTTTAGCAAAACACTTAGACTCACAATATCACTGGTTTTATTACTGTTACATTAGCATATCAGTTTAGATCATACTGCAAAGAGTTTATGCAAAGTAGAAGGCTGAGTGGGGACTGAGCAGAGGGCTGTATTAACATAAGGAAGGCTACCGTAATGAATTGTAGGAGTCAGAGAATCCAATCACATCTGCATCTTTCACTAAGGTCCAGTCAAACACAAGACCTGCAAGGGTGCTGAAGGTGTTTCCTGCAACAACAAAAAAAAATGACGAGGCAGATTTGCCGCTTCATTTAACCGCAAACTTTAAATCAACAACAAAAGCCAAGGTTACACAAGACTAAGCACAGAATATTTGCATGCACCTTTCAACATCTACTGTTCTAAGGCTTAGGCCACTGCACTTGACTGTAACAAATGCTGAGCATACTTGTTTGACAGCCCCTGGCAGTTGAATTAGCTGAAACAAAACCAGTAGACATCTTTCATTATGGGATACATGCCTTCCTTTCACAATGTACCCCATCTGACAAATTCAAAATGCACTTTTAGGCCAAAACAAACAAAAACAAAATGTGAGCCTCGGAGCCATCGTGAAGAAGGATCCGGTTGTGGCTACAGCTCATTAAACTAAGTGTTTCTGCCCAAAATGGAACCAATAGAACAGAACAAACAGAGCTACTTCACAGCAGCAGCCAGAGGGGAAAGAAAAGCATGCCTCAGGCCAGCTCAGTCATTACTATGAGAGTCTTTAGAGCAGCAAATTTACAATAGACTGTGGATCCACTGGAGAAAAGGTAGGCAGGAACAATATTACTGGTACTGTAGACTATAAACAATTCATGAGCTACTCAATGATCAATGACACGAGCTGCCTGGTATCATATTACCTAGCCGGAAAAAAGGTGTATCATACCTTCAGAGTCCAGTGCATGGATTTTGAGCTCCAGTGGTGAGTCCTCCAGATGGAGCTCTCTGGTGGTGGACACAATCTGGATCTCATTAATGATGTCCACAATGGCATCACAACGCAGTACCTGTCCTGTAACTGCAAACAGAAGAAGGGACAAACCTCATACACAGTCCTCATGCAACAAGGAGCAGCACAGAAAAGGGTTACTCAGCGTTTGAAAGACAGGAGCAGAGACAGCGGAACAACAGTATCGGTTGAGTTAAAAAGATGTCCATCTCCTAACTAAGACTGGCAACTCAGTTTATGATAACACTGTGCAGCTGTGGGTGGCCCGGGTGGAATTGCTTACACCGTTTAGTCAGATGTTTGCTGATCAGCACCTTTCCTGTCCTCTTCCCGAATCAGCTGTTTCAAGCCAGAAGCTTTGGCTAACCCCAGAGAAATTATATTAGATTATGTTCTGGTCAACCCAAATCATTTGGGAACAATTAGGCTCAACTTCAAGTCACTAAAATAAATCTGAACAGATAGGGCTGTCTTGTTTAAAAGAGTGGCATGTGGTGGGGCCAGTGTCTCTGAATTCCCTAATTACAGTTCTAGGTGACTGCTCACAGAAACTGCCAAACTCCCATGACAGAGTCACAGGCAACAATGACACATAGTATTTCATAACAGCAAAGAGTAAGGATAAACGAGAACCATGTATTGTGCAACAGAAAAATGAAAAAAAAAAAATAATGATATGCTCACTTGCACGTACTGGGAAAAATTTGTGTACACAGTTTTTTTCTCCATTTCAGAAACTGATCGTGTGAAAAGTTGATGATGTGCACATGTATGTCCTAGCACAAATCCACACTGTTTCCCCCATCTGTATACATATACTTAGTAATGTGAATAGATACCAATGCATATCATATTCACATTTCCCAGTTTCCAACACCTGTCTCACAAACTGAACCATTAACTATGCATGTACTCTAAAACTATGTGTATATATCCTAAAACAGTAAGAACTGCTGGATGTAACCAAACACTGTCCCTGTATTTGAGTTCCAGGGACTCACCAACATCTTCAGCCAGAATGATGCTGGTCAATCTGGACGGATGAGTGGAGAGAGCCTGGAGAACAGCTCTCTGGGAGCAGGCTCTGCTGCTCTCTGCATCTAAGGCCTGGATACTTGCCACCTCTGGTCTGGTGGAGGACCTGGAAGACATCAGTCACAACAAATCGGCCATGTGCATGAGTTAAACAGCCTTATTTACAGCAGTCACCTCTAAAACAATGTGCTTTTTAACCATGTTATCATGTGTGTGATGGCTGATGAAGTTCAGGAGTGGTGTTGAAGCAGCTAGACAAACAGGTGCCACCACTGTGCTTTATCAAACTGACTTCCATAACTTGCAGTGCAGAGGTTTGACAGTTCAATGACACCAAAACTGAACCCAGTGCAGTGTACAGCACAGGCTGTCTGACCATGAGGTCTCACACACCACATCATGAAATATGACACTAAGTAATGCTTCAAAGAGCAGGCCGCCCCATTCAATTTCCTTTTGACTAAGGTGGGAGTTGAACCTTCAGACAGTTTCTACTTACCATCTGTAGCAACCTTCAGTGGCTTCTAATGTGAAGTTTATTCTGGTACTTCTGGCAAGCGGCAATAACACTTTGGGAATATTTAGTTTGGAGGCACGCGTGATATGAGTAACTGTTATTAATAACAGCCCTGCTATTATTGATAATTTGAAAGAAACCATTTCCGCCACATGAGACAGGGGGATTTATGAGCCGAGAAACAAAATGTCAAAGTTGCTGTTAGCTCTGTGATAATGACTGTCCGGTTTATACGCTCTTAATCGCCTCGGTCCCATTAGCTGTTGGAGGGGCAGTACAGGGGTTATGCCTCTGAGACAGATGTATATGTCCCTGGAGCCATTTCTCAACTCACACGCGCTGAATCCCTACTTCATTTTCAGTTTATGACAGTAACGCTGAGCAGCCGCATGATACAATGACTATCGCCAAACCTTCAAAATAAAGTCTGTCGCTTATGGAAACCCTCGAGTCTGCTCCGGGGACACGCGCAGACTGCTATTTTCACGTATTCGTGCTAGCATTAATCCACAGAGCTAACACGCCGTAGCCTAAAATTCGTATGTTTCGAACAAATACCCGCCAT
>OMLB01000643.1:29525-53334 GCA_900302555.1 Myripristis jacobus
CCGCCATTAGCAATAATTGGAGATCCAGCGTGCATGCTGGGAGCGTGGAAACGTCACTGGATTAGGGTGGGCACGAGGGGGATGACGCGCTTTCTTAAAGGCGCGGCTTGATTTCTCAGAACAATCATGGAATAGAATAGAATAGAATAGAATAGAATAGAATAGAATAGAATAGAATAGATGACGATACATGCCCCACCCCCAGATGGTATAATTTGTCATAATATTCATAAATATGCTGCACTTGCACAAGCAGTATGTACAGTATCTCCACGTGTTATTCATCCATTCTATATGAACCATCTGACTCACAGCCCTGTATGAGCTATATAAACTATCCTCTTTGCCATCAAGTCTCACAGCTAAGGGTAACAGGAGAGTTGTCACTGTCCTTTGACTCCTTTTGATTGGGAGAAATCAGCTAGAAAAGCAACTCAGACATAAATCTCCTTTGGTATAGGCTACTGTAAACGTATGCAGAGTCAGATAAGTGACAGGCAGAACATCACTATGTGCCCAGTGTTTTGCAGCTGTCTAAGAGAGGAGCAGACAACAACCTAGATCAGAAAATGGACATAATTAATCATTTCATTGTTTTATGTTACACCACAAAATTGCTTGAATAGCTGCACAAGACAGGCAAGGTCATCATAAACTATTTTGCTGCCAATCATGCGTTCAGTTGTGAGTCATAATAAGATGCGTCCAAGGAGTTTGGCTGGCTCTCTCGTACAGCCATGGGCTCTCTGCTGCCAGGAACATGCAGTGCACCATTTTTCACCCCTAGGTGTCACTGACAGATACCTGGACATATTTCTCACCCAGATGTGGCTCAGATATAGGGATGGGTTCATGTTATGGCAGGTTATCATCTCCACTCCATGTAATCACACTGAGTTTATAGATTGGAGTTGGAAGGTAGGCACTCATCATAGATGGGAAGTTTCAACAGGAGACTACCCCCTAAATGCTGTAATATTCAGCAAATAATTATAATACAGAGGCAACAAACACTACATGGCTGAGTAAAATGGCAACATGTTTGATTATGTCTTGATCTGTAAAGCAACAGGGTACAATGTGTATCCTGTAAATTTTGCTTTGAGTGTGATCTAATTTGCTGGCATTCAAATTTGCCAGGATGATTGGCTAAGATAATTCTAATTATACATTTTATTCAGCTGGTGCTTTATTTCTGATGCCATCCTCTCATTTTCTTTGATGTTATTACAGCAATACTCATCCTGGACTGTGCCTCTGGTTTTCTGGACACAGAAAGATGCACAGCTTGATTAGCAGTTACACTGTGGTTTTGATGTTTTACATAATGCTGCTTTGCGCCAGAGGTGACATATTGTATCAGTCAGAGTGTATTAGCAATGAAATCTCATCACTGACTGCAACGGTTGCTGTGTTCCAGATACTCTGGCCTTAATGGCAACCAATACTGCTTTAACCACGGCATGAAATATGCAATAGCAGGTATTTTGCACTGCAAAGGTAATTTGGTCCCAAATAGCTGCTGTTCCCATTCGGTTTGGCTTAAGTTTTTTGGGCAGTGAGAAAATGCCTTCTGTCTCAGTTCAGCACAGTGATGGCATTTGAAAGTGAAACCTGAGGAGACTGCACAATTTCCATTTGTTCTGACACGGCACCTTTGTATTTTCTTCAATCCCAACATTTAGATTCATCCTTGTACGCCATGCACGGGCTGGTCATGTAAAATTGATATTTGGATCGAGTGTTGTAATGTTTGAGTAATAGGACAATAATACCTGAATGTCACACAAGAGTGCAAAACCAAAATGAAGTCATTCAAATGGCAACCTGTTCACAATACGGAGTCATTTTCGTGCCTTGGATAGATCTGTCTGTCATTGTTTTGGCCCAAGCCTGGCAGTGCTCAAAGCTCAGCAGCCATGCAATTCATCCAAAGAAAAAGAGGAAGTACTCAAAATGTTGGAAACTTTTTTCCCACTTTATATTGGTTGATTTTGTGTCCATGTTTTTGGCAACTCTTAATAGTAATAACATTTACCAGTGTTGCAATTTCTGGTGTCAGCAAATTTTAATTGGCTCCGGATTTTAAGAGGCTGTCTACTGCAGATTCCAGTGTGCAAGGCCGATTCTGTAATGTAATGTGCAGGTTGCATATAAGTGGCATCAATTCACAGGCCACCCACATTCATGTTAGACAATTATGCAACATAATGTATCCCACCTGCAACTTGTCATAATCAGTTAATCATTTAACCTCTAATAGTATGGCTACTGCTTACTGCAACACGCATACTGTGCACATACAATGTTTTCTAATATTGCATCAACTGCAGCTGCTTTGCATTTCGGTCTGCCTCCTCATCTGGGATGCATCAGCAGTCACATCCTTCCTGGTATAAAGAAGGGAACTTTTCTCGGCCATCATGCTTGGTTAAGTCCAAACAAGGGGGTCCTGCAGGCCACAGTGCTTAAATGCTTACTCAAAGGCAATGTTCTCAAGCAGTGGCTCAGCATTTAAGCAACAAAGGGTGACCGCTCTAAATAGTTTGGGAAGTATACAGCTTTAAGGTCCCTAAGGTGTGAGGTGCAGTAAAATCTGCTGTAGGTACGCATAATAAAAGGTGTTACAATCCAGTGAAATCAGTCCTTGCCTCCGGGAGCTGTCTTGTGTGTTCTACAAAATGTAAAGTAAGACAAGGAGGCGGGACAAGCTTAAATGATTATCACAGTGCAACAATGATAAGGATACAGATATGTCTAGAGGCTCTTGAATCTGAGCAATTTTCTCAGCTATTTGATTGCTCCATGTTTGTCTTATGTCTGTACAAATTACCATCAATAGATAAAGGAGAAAAAAAACCCACAAAAAGTCTTTAAATATTAACCCTTTAAATTGTCTTTGTAACTCACAGTTCAGCACCCTTCATTGAGTCAAACAGGGAGAAAAGATCAGGTTTACAAAACGGTGTAATAAGTGTTAAATCCCCTAACACAGTCTTAACCCCATGCTTTAAATTCCCTGGCTATTTCCATGGTGCAGGCATTAGGTGGATAGAGCTGAGTAGGTTTGTAATTGTAGCTCTGTGTATTCGTGATCATGGACAATGAAGGCATAATCTCACTAAAACGTTTCCATATGTCCCATGTTTAATATATTCTATCTGCTTTCTATTCAGATCCTCTGGAGATTTATTTCTCATTTAAACTGATGAAATTCACATTGAGTGAGAATAATCTTTATAATAGCCAATTTTAGATTACTTTGCAGCATGAATTTAATTACATCTTAACATGTTAACAATTTTTTATTGAAATCATGTTGTGTTCAAGCTTCTAACTATCCAGTTTAAAACTAGAAAGGAATTCTACATTTCATAATTTTGCCGCTAAACCTAACTGAGCTTGAGTACTTTGGGTTCAAAGATTGAACTGCTCAGTAGACATGCTATTATGTGCAGCCTGGAAACTCTTTACAAGGCATAGGTGGGAAGTCACTTTCATTATATTTAGTCTTAATTTCGCCTGGTGTAGCCCTCCTGCAGAGCCACACTGCCCTGTTTTTACTGCTTTGCATTTAAAGACTTCCTCTCTTCGCTTTATCTTTGACCTGCAGTATTGCAGTGATAGAAAACACATTTAAGTCTGAAATAAACATGTTCCTTAGAGAGGGTGCACAACTCATTGGCTCATCATGTAGAAGCCGCATGTGTAGCATGTGGCTGCTACACCATTATAAGATTCACAGTTTTCATGTTATAGCACGTGTTACTTTCCTACAAATTGGGTTCCTGCTGATATGGTATGAAGATCCAGTGTTGTAAAATGATGGCATGCAGAATGATTCGAAGATTCTCTGCAAAATACCCTTCAGCTACCCCGTTAATTATAAAATGAGCAGATAATGGACTGGATTATACTACATTTTGTGAAGCAGCACTTTACAAACTACCTCTGTGAATTAAAAGAGTTTACAACAATGGTAACCTGAATCCACCTGTTCAAACAAAGGGGGAAACTCAGGACACTGCGTCATGCAGTGGACAGATAACATTAACACCTGCATCAGGGGAGCTGAAGACAGGATGACATCACTGTCACTGGCATCAGTTTTAATGAAAACCTTGCAGAATACCAAAGCCATGGTGGGAATGACTTGACTTTGTTCAAAAAGCAAATAATAAACTTGTTATAATCACCTTTTCTTGAAGTTCTCAGCATGAAGGGTTCATACCAATTAGGGGGGTTATTATTATTAAAGGCTTCAGTTGGTGGGCCTGGTCAATTGGTATTGACAGAAGTCACCACTGAAACATGCATGAATGAGAAATTACAACAGAGTGGGGTGCAATTACCTCTCACAAATCAGTGAGTGTCAGATTACATTATCTTGCAACTGAAAGCCATTACTGAACTGAAGTTCTCCAGTCCCAGAAGATCAGGGAGAGGTCAACTACTGTGGGGGAACACACCATTTTGTCCCTGCTTGCAACATGATGACATCTCTGAGGAGTCAGAGGGCCTCAAAGGTTGTGAACCCACCAGGCACATGACATCACTAACGGGAGTAATTCTCAAGCTGTTTAGGTGAGTCACTTTGCTGCTGCTGATTGTTAAAACATTCAATTTTTATTTCTTTAGAGACTGACTGAAAGGGAAAGCAGCATGATAGGTCGTTAAATTGACATATACTAAGGGATAATTGGTATTACATTACTTCCTTAAACAGTCAGCTTTGGTTGTTAAAGACATGGTAGGTGGCCATGGGTAATGTATGTTATGTAATCTGTATCAAATGTACAACCTCTATGGAGGAAAGGCTGATGTAAAATTTAATTTCCCTTGGTTGTTTTACATGCCAACCATTCTGGAGGTCAGCAGCTTGTGGGTGTTGCTTGGTTGCGTTACCCTCTACAGCAAGCCAGCACTGCACATTGGAGTGACAACAGCCTCTCTGGGGACTGGCCACCTCCAGGTCCATTTAGCTCATGTGTCCACTTATTAAAAGGCAGCTCAGCTGTGCCAGGGACAGGTCACACTTGATTTTCTATCAGAAAAATCGATGCTGCTGTCCTTGGTACAGCCCCTGCTACAGTATGCAAGTCATAAAAATGGATAAGGACATGCTGAGAGAATATTTGGCCTGCCATTCATGACATAGAAGTTTGTTGTGTCCTATCTGGCCTGCAGGTTCTATTTACTTAGATTTGATGAACATACTGCACACCAGTTTGTAAATGGAGAGTAATTGTAATTTGAATTTGACTCTCAGAAGTGAGAGATAACCTGTTCATTCGTTTAAGGGCAAAACGAGTTTTGGTAGTTTTTTCCCCTTCTGGGGCTGTGTGTGTATTCATTATAATGAGCAAAGAAAACTAAAAATGGGCCAACTGACTCATCTCTGTCATTGATTAGTCAAGGAGGACCCCTGAAACAAAGTGACCAATGGCCCCACTGCCCCTTGTGCCTGTCTGATCAATCTATTCATTCACTGAAGCAGCTTAGTCTTCCTTTATTCTCATTAGTGACTCATTTATATCTATATCTATATCTATATCTATATATATATATATATACACACACACACACACACACACACACACATATATCATATATAAACAGACTTTCTACTAAGCTGTAGAAATCTGATTGAGGCTCTAAACAGACACATTGTCTGTGGATAGATGCTTTATTGAGTTTCAGTGGGAGTCAGCTTATTGGTGCAGCTGAAATACAATCAGCCTATCTAAAAAGCTATGGTGGATGCACAAAGACCACAAGTATCATGTGATACCTAATGAAGCTTATGTGAGTTTGACGTCCTCGTGCGACTTGTTGGCATCTTTCCTCAAAGATGAGCCAGATCAATATCAGCCAATTAGTTGGTAGTTAGCTGAATTAATAAATGTTTACTTTAGCCGCACAGAGATTAATATATAATGGTGAACCTTCTTTTTGGACACAGCAGCCTATAGGCTAGTTACAAAGTGAATGTAATTTTTTATGCACATAGTGCAGCACAGTAATTCTGATAAAACACTGACTACATACATGACTGACACTATAATACTCCTATAGTGAATTGTTGTATCTCTGTGGCACTTTGTTATGACACCATCATAATACTACCATAAGGGCTTTTAACAGTGTATTTGCGAAATGTGAAGGATCACAGGATCGTGTGTTTCGCAGTAAGGGGATATTGGCTGGCGTGTCATTTTTCCGGCGAAGAAGTGATTCACGGGGTAAATTTCCGTCTTGTATGCGGGATTATACAGATCATAGGCTACAGACAAAATTAAAAAGAAACTAATCTTGACTGTCGAAACAATTTGGGAATAATTCCACGGACAAATTGTCCCGCCCTCCAAACAGGGAGCGGGGCGCTCCCAGCCTCCCGTCTGACTCCGCGTACAAACTTTGCGCACAAGTTTCCTTCAGGAGCAGAGCCGCAGCATGAGATCAGGCAGGCAAGGTAAGAGATTTTTTTTTTTAATAACAATAGAGTAAAACATTAAATCGCTCCGTATGATCGCCTTTTCACTCATATCCCTGCAGGCACTGATACACTGATATCAACAGATCCCCAACTCCTCCTCATGGCCATATGGGACCCTATAGCCAATAAGCAAAAAACAATTAAGTTACGCTACTGAGAGACCAGGACTCCGCCGTCATATTAGATGGATCTCCTGAGACATTTTCCCGGGAGGGGATTTACTGAATTATGTCAGGTTGAACTGCGACACTCCTACACGGCTAATTAATATGTGTTTGGCATAAATTTGGTTATTATTTGGACAAGCGGTAATATTGCACAGTAGGCATCATTTTGCAATTGGTTGTTCAAAATCCGAACTGTCACATCTTAAGGGCAAGGTAGGGTTCAACAGCCCGGCGAAGCATTGAGTCATTCAATCGCCACCGACTACTTTAAGAAATGTATAAACTGTAGGAGTTAAAGTGGATTATTAGGGCACTTTACTGAACCGATCACCATAATCAAATAGGCGAGCCATAGCCAATTCTCCTAAATGAATCGATAATGCTGCCCTTTGAATTTTTTTTTAGGGGTTCACATTGCAACATGATTGTGTGGTTCCTGTTGAGGGATAGGTGTTGTCACAGCGGGCTAGATGTGGGAAACCAATGTTTGCCTATGTGTGTGTGTGTGTGTGTGTGTGTGTGTGTGTGTGTGTGTGTGTGTGTCACCGTGAGCCAAAGGATAAAGGTCAGCTCTTGGCTATGGGGATGGCCATGCACACAATCACTATTTGAAATGCTTTGTGGGACGCTGACCTGATAGCAAAAAACAAAACAAAACAAACAAACAAAACACCGCACTATTTATATTCAGAGAAAACGTCCCTATCAGGGTTCAATCAGATCTGCCTTATGCTCAGACTGATTACCTTAACAGCTTGCCAGCTTTCTCTTTTTAGTAGTCATTTTCAGCTGCAGTGAACCTTAGTGTTTGGGTTTCGGTGCTGTAAGGGCTGAGTTCAACATTGTTAAAGCACCGAACCAGTGGGCTACGTGCCAGTAAAAGACTGCAAGATCTGGTAAAATGATTTTGTACCCGCAGCACACAAAGACATCATTGATTCCCTCAACGGTGCTGCAGTGCACTTCTTGTCGTGTTGTGGCCTTGCCTGTGTGACACAAAGAGAGAGACATAGCCACAGATGTGAGACAGGCTGTCGCTCATTTTCAGTATGATGACCAATATGGTTTTTATTACCTTCAAATAGATGATGATGCTTCAGTGTAATTTGCCCTTTAAGCAAGCAGGCATGAGATTTCCCAGTATCAGTGCATGGTGTGGTGGATCTCTTTGAATTCAGAGATGAGGAGTTGTGACTGGTAGCCTACTTGTTAAAGCAGGTTTCTTCATACTCCTTTCAGTTTTCTTTTCAAGTGTAGAAAGGTATCTATTAAGGAAAATACAGCATGTCAACTTGAACAGTCATTTGCCCTCTTCGGCTGCCTCTCTCAGTGAGACTTGATGTGTCAGTATGTTCTTAGGACATGCCGTTTGGGAAAATATGACAACACTAAGCTCTGAAAAGAAACATTACTGGGTTTGGAAATATTTCATCAGGAAATATTTATTTCGTTGTACAATGAGTTTTTCATGCAGAACGATTCTGGATTAATCTCTGACTTTTTAGCATGAAATATTGTAGAGTCTCTAGCGATTGGCACCAAATTTGAGGAGTTAGGGGAAAAAACAGGAAAAGTGAAATAGAAAACACCTGGTTTTCAGTATGTTGTCTGATTTGAAGTCACATCATTTATTCAGTACACACGGAATCAAACATTTGAGATCATGTGTTTGTGCTGCCACTCTGTGTACAGCATAATAAACAAACTGCACACTGCAAAGTGTTTGAATATTTCACATTTCACATTTTTTTTTACATAGTATGTGAGGTCAAAGTAAACACTGAAGAAAAGCTGTAGAAATCTGACCACATGCCTTCATTTTTGCAATCCTTGACATTTCCTCTTCACATTACAATACAATAATTTAGGTTACCTTATAATAGTAGTTTCATCTCAGTCTTACTTCTGTTATCCCTGTCAGAGCTGGGTCTGTTGGAATAGTTTATGTTCCACCAGCACTATAGACAGAAATAAATCATATTTCTAAGTGGAATCACATGACTGTCCGGTATCTGCACAACATCCTCTCCATATTCTGGAGAGGCAGACACTTTTTATGAGACTGCACTTGCATAAACTGTAAACTGATAACTCTGATAAGCAGTTCTTTGCAAAAATGCATTCATCAGACTGTGTTTATATGGGAAACTACTGCATTGTGACGGAAGGGAGGTTTTGTTATTTCAGTACTGTTTTTCCAACAACCAACCATTTTTGTTGGGTTATTGTACATAGTTCCCTCTATCCAGCTGGCTTTCCATTGCAATCAAATGTAAACCAGGGCTTGCTTCCCAAAACAGTGCCAGAAGAGTAGGCATGGAAAAATGTATATTAGGCAGGTGGTCAAATTAAGACAGACAAGTTATAAACTTAAAACATGTGTTTTCAGCATAGCTGTGAACACGATCCAAAAGCAATAATACATTAATTGTTACCATGCTGAATTTTGGACTGTAAAAATATCATTAGCCTCTTTTTTAAACTTTCACAGGTTAAAAGACATTGATTCTTCCTCTTCTGGAATTAAGTTGTAAAACTGGCAGTCTGAAGAGAAAAAAATCCTTGAAGAATTCATTGTTTCATTCTGTTTTGTTTTGTTTTGTTTTTTCAGGCAAAATGAGCATTCAGAGGCTGACTTTTCTGTGTTTGATTATATTGTGCCTGGACATCTGTCTAAGCCAAAAAGATTGCACCGGCGTGGACTGTCCTGTCCTGGAGAGCTGTATCGAAGAGGTTTTAGAGAGGGGTGCCTGCTGTGCCACCTGTGCACAGAAGGGATGCGCCTGTGAGGGCTACCAGTACTACGACTGTGTCAATGCAGGCTTCAAGAGAGGGAAAGTTCCAGAGGGAGAGTCTTACTTTGTGGATTTTGGAAGCACAGAATGCTCCTGTCCCCTTGGAGGAGGGAAGATCAGCTGTCACTTTATTCCCTGTCCTGAAATCCCCCCTAACTGCATTGATACTTTACAGCCTGAAGATGGATGTCCGCATTGTGGACGAATTGGCTGTGTCCATGACAACAAGAAATACGAGGCAGGACACTCATTTCAGATGGACCAGTGCCATGTTTGTCACTGTCCAAATGATGGTGGAAACTTGATGTGTTCGCTAATCCCTGGCTGTCACCCACAGAGCAGTAATAAGCCCATGTTGGTCACCACCACCGAGAACAGCAGCCCTTTGAGAGACACTAGCCGCCCACTGGACAGCAGGCAGAGAAACCCTCTGGAGCAGTTCTCCAAGTTGGCATCAGGAAACACCCTACCACTGTATAAGCAGGACCCACCCAGTTTTGGCACAGAAGATTATGACTATACTCTGGCAGAGCCTACATCTTCCTCTCCGCAGGATCTGGCCCGACCACTGGAATCTACTACTGTACCACCAACTTACCCCGAGTCAAGCTCCACTTCCTTAAGCCTCCAAGATGACAGGAGACATGAGCTGCAAGAGAAGCAGAAAAAACATGATCCAGAGAGGAGAGGCAAGGCTGAAGTCCAGCGTAAAACTGATCTTCACTCTTTGAGGGCTCAGAAAGACACATCAGTATCATCGACAACTGCCACCACACAGGAAGTGACCACAGAGAACCTGGAAGTTGGTGAGAGGACTGTGAGGCTTTCCAGTGACAGAGACAGGGTGCTGCAGGGCACGTTAAAAGACGCAGTTCACACTGCACGGGCTGATAAGCAGGGCAGACACATGGGCCATCACAAAAACAATCAGAACAGTCACACAGGGAGTCACAGTGAGCCCCACTCCGACAGCCATAAGGGACACGAAAATGTCCCAGCGGAGTCCAGGCAGCTTTTTGGTAATGAGGAGCAGGGCTCATACCCCACGGTCCAGTTCAGTCCCACCAGCAGAGCTCCTGTCAGGGTGAGGGAGGAGGAGCAGGCCAGGAGACAGCCACAAACTCTCTACAACTACCAGCATCACAATGCCGAGGGAGACTCAGAAGGTATGTTGCATGTTGTTTGAAGTAATCCTGGCCTTACATGAATAGAGCCATAACTCATTTGGGATGTACCTTCTTATTTAGTTTAGAAATGTGGGGGGAAAAAGTCATTGAATTGCAAGAAATTATCACAACAGCAAGCAAATATTTTGATTTACTGAGTGTCTGCATCTAAATGCATCATCATGTGATATTTTATAGCCTGGTAATGACAGTGTCAGGTTGTTACTTTGTCATAAGACATCTTCCTCTTCCTTCTCTCACATCCTGCCTTTTGACGAGGAATTGATAATCACCCTACACAATCTGGCAGTGGTCCAGGAAAAACAATGGTTCATGGAAAGTGTGTGTTCCCCAGACAGCATCTATCTCCTTTGCTCAAAAGTGAATGGGACTACACTGTAATCATTTCCCTGTCCATTGTGAGATAGCACTGTGTCTATTTGTGCAGTATTTTGTAAATAACCAGTAGTAGTACGTCTGCAGCCATGTTGACATTGCTCCTCTAATAACCATACATCCTGTTAGAGCAGCTGACATTGCAGTTTTTCCTCCCTCCTTTTCTTCACGGTTCTGGGCTTGTGCTCTTACCTGCTTCCTTTGAGCAGTTATCAGTTTCTTCCCAAATATATATCAGCCTTCACAGCCTTCAGGGCATAGGCAAATCTACTGCAGACAGTGAGATTAAAAGCAGATGATGAAGTGATTGCAAGGATGTCTGGAAGATGAGTTACAGTTCATTGGAAAATATGAGAAAAATACCATCTTGCACTCCAAAGTCATATATATCTGCAGTATGCATCATTTAACAATGCTACTGCACCTCCATATAATATTCCTACATCTGCATAGCCATGTATAATACAAACTTCTGTTTCTTCAGCTCAAATGAAGAATGTAATTCCATGCGATTCCTAATATTTCAGTAAAGTAAACTAGGTCATATTTCTACATATTTAATTAGTTTATGGCACAAGATAATCACCCTGTATTGTGACACTTCCCCAATTAATCCATGTATGAAATTTTCAGTGAATGAAATGTATTAATTTTGACTTTTCATCCAAACAGCCCTTTTCATAACTGAATAACTGAAGAAATTTGGTCAGTATTCGGAGACTGTGCTCTTATTAGTGTTGTGCTGCAAACAGTACTCCCGAGATGTTCCCACCCCATGTGTAGTTAACCCATTTTACTACACTATGACTTTTGTTGAGACCTGTCAGGATTTTTCGTGCCTTTCAGCACCTGGCCTCCATAGGAATGCATAGTATGTATGCATCTATGAGACGTCTCTCTGGGAGTGAACACCAGAGCTACCTGTCAGGTTCTTTCTGAAGCATAAAGTTAGACAATATTCGTTATGAACTGATTGCTGCTGTTTGCATTCAACACATTGTGTTGCAGAATGTCGGCCTACATGTAGATCATTCTAGGTAAAATGTGAAACTTCAATTGTGAGCCCATTTTGCTTTGTATTGCTATGTATTTCAGTGTAAGACAGAGATTTCTCCTGATCAAAATCAAAACAACCTCTCTGTTTTCATACTGTGCAGGAGTGCATTAGCATAATATACTGTATATCTCCTCAATTGTAAATCACAGGTTTATGGTGGTCTGAGAGAGTTTGAACTGACCTTTACTTGTACATTAGCCTGTCCACCTCCGTTTCTTTGTGTGTATCTCCAGAGAGGGAATGTTAATGTAGCCACTCTGATACAGGTTTTAGGGCCAAAAACCATTGCCAGGGTACATGATTGTAGGTTGGAGGACCAAAAGAAGATTCCCAGAGCACTGACATATTAAGGCGCAAGGAAGGAAAAACCCTGTTGATAAGGCACTTGACTGATGGCCGTTATCAGTGCCATTAGGAGAAGATGCCAAAGCCATTTAGAGAAGAAAAGACAAAGCACAAATTGCATAAACACAATCATTCCTCACCAAGCACAAATGGCCTCTCTTTGCAGTGGAACACAACCCAAGGTAAATGTTTTTCTCTTTCAGTCTATAACTCCCCCTCATTTGCCTGCGCTCCATCCATCAGAAGCAGTGTGTGGAAGACGGGGGGATGGGGTTGTTTAGGCCCTCTGATGCCGGGCTTGACCTGGTATAGGATATCTTGGGGGTTGTACCTGTGAGCTGCATAATACCCATGTGATGAATGAGACCACTGTTGCGGTTTGATTGCCAGACGCTACTCACTGCTCCCTCATGAGCCAGTGTGATTACCCGTCTCCCATGAGGCTGCTGGGTTCCCAATCTCCCCAGTAATCACGCCAGCTGAGGCATACTTTCACACATGCTCACTCAACCCTCTCAGCAACACCACTACCACGATGCTACCAAGAGGGAACCACAATGTTTTCAGGGTGTTAAAGTAGTCTAAATAAACGTTGGGCATGGTTAAAAGTTGGCAAAACATGCAGCTAAAGCTGAGAAATCATGTTAAAACGTGAGGTGAGATGGGACTACTCAAGTAGGATTTGTTTTCATCAACAGCGCTGTCACAACATGCTGTATATGGGAGTGGGTTGAAGAGATATATAATTTTCGGTAGGATGAAAAGGACGGTGAATTCCAGAGCTGCCCATGTGAGGCTTCATTTCTGCTGTACCAGGACTGTGAGGAGCAGTATAAAGCAGGTGGCTCACTCTGGTTGATCTAGGGTGCCTTCCAAGTCATTTCCAGGAATTTTTGGCGAATCTCTCATCAAAAACATGTCTTCACCAAAGACCCGCCAACTGCTCCACATGTCACCCATGTGTCAAAAAAAGAGGAGCTCCAGATGTGGAAAAGAAGTCATAAACAAGAGCTTGGGTATAAATAGAGAGAGATTTGTGATAGATAACCACAGAATAACAGCTCTGATTCTTGTACCCATCTGCATCACAATGATTAATGATGGCAAAGTGCAGTGGCATATAGCTGTTTTTATAAATATGTTTGTTTTCCACCAAAGTATGAAATATTTTTCTTAATGACTTGTTGTGCTTTGCTGATAAAGTTATTTCTAATGGGTCCTTGGCAATGTGAAAACCACCAATTACGCAATATTTCTTGGACTCCTGAATGTTATTTTTGTCTACCAAGTCCAAAATCTGGATTCTGACGGATTTCCTCTGTGAGAATGAGCAAATTTCCTGTGTTCTAGCTTGTGAACACACCTGTGAATATATACAGCATAATAAAGCAACAGGAAACAAGTCCACACACTCATTATGGGGCTGTTAAGAGTATTCAGTTCCGGGTGTGCAGTGAAATACATTTAACCAATTTCTATACACTGTAAACAAGTGTCTTTTTTTTTTTTTTTTTTTTAGGGCAGATTATTCTCAAAATGTCAGTGTAGAATCAGGGGGTGCGTGCTTGCTTGTGTGCCAAGGACAAGTTTGGCACCTGTAGGAAACACAACCTCAAGTCTCAAGGAAATGCCCTCTTTCAGCAATGAACCATTAGTGTGATGCACTGTCAGTGTGTCTTTTAGTGCTTTATACTGGTTATCTAACCACAGGGAGGTGTAATTGGATTGGGGGTTACTGTGTGAAACCATCAAAGATAGAGTCCAAACCCTCAGGGCTCCCATCAACTTACTACAACCTCAGGCTGGAGTTCATGAAAATAGATCACACATCTGCTCACACTCAGTCTCAGGGAGATTAGGAGTATTGATGTCAATAATTGAAACACTCTCCAGGCATTCTGGAAATGAAGTCATGGTGGTCGGACAGGAGCCCTCCCTGTTATGTCACAGCCATCTGCTGTTGGACATGGTGATGTGTTTCAGAAAACATGAGATCTCTTCAAGCACTCGTGTTGCAGGTGAGAAGTACATTGTAACACTGCTGCCCGTGCTTGACACACATAAACACACACGCACTCCGTCGTAGTCATCTCCGTGTCCAACCACACTTTGTGGGGAGCCTCATAATGCTGTTTCCTCGTCCACTTCTCTCCAACCCACCTGTGTTGTAAATCACAGCCATGTACACAAAGGGGAAGACGTATAAGCCTTGATTAATGACAGGCCGCTGCTTTATGACACCACCGAGACATGTTGAGAGTTGCCCTTTTTGTTGTTGGCCTAGCTCCATATTTTCAGGGAAGGTGATGTCATTAGTTATGGATTTAGACTAGAGCAAGGCATCTGGTGCTAATGCTAGTCTGATGGATAGTTGTAATGACAGCTCTAAAAAGGAGAGATGCTCCTCAACCCCCTATTGAGCAAACCTCTGAAACTCCCCTTTGCAAGTGTGATAAATCAACCCAGTTAATTATTACAAAGCTGAGCAGAACAAGTTTGCCATTCAGGCTTAATTATAAGGCCTGTCAAAGAGACAGGGAGAGACTGGGTCAGGTTGGCTCAGATATGGTTCAGCTGTGACAGTTTATCTTTGTTTTCATGTACAGTATTCTTTTGAAACTCAATCTCCTTCCAAAGAGAAGTTGTTGTTGTTTCATCCTCTGTATGCTTTGTAAAAAAAAAAAAGGATTGTGTTTTAACTCTGTATACATCCGACTTTCTAGATCGACACACAAATCTGTGTTACACTCATGATGAGTGAGCTGATTACACCTGGAGAAAATGAATAGGAGGCAAAAGAAAGAGGAAGAATGATTATGTTCTCTGTCTTTTAATATAGATTCACTCGGGTTCAAAGGGACTTGTAGGTCTGTGGGGCTGTGACAGATAGTTATGCATCAAAGAGTCATTGTGTCTTTTAAGGTTTAGATTATCTCATTTCTAAAGCTATAAATTATGCACACTGTTCAGCACTTGCTCTGTTCTGAGTAATTGCTGCGGTGTTATGTGACGGCACTGTAAGTCAGGGAGAGCGCTATTTTAATAAAACAAAGGGCAAGTAAATCATATAGGAAAAGGGGGGGGGGTTAAAATGTTAGAATGACCTCGAGGGCTCTTTTCATCTCAGTGGAAGTTGTCAGAAGTCTTTGCAGAGCTTCATCCAAGTGGAATTGCAGAATGATTTCCGCTTGACATTGTGCCTTTCCTCCCTTCCACTTCCAGCCACACTTTGTTACAGTGAAGAGCTAAACTTTCATCAAGTAGCACAGGCAAATTGAAGGTTTTGAGAAGAGTGAGAATAATCACACGCAATCATACATAATCAAACATTTGCACATACCAAAATTCTCTATTCTCTAAATTCTATAGGTTTATTAAGTGAAAGAAAAACAATTATAGTTAAATGCTAGCAATCAGTTTTTACAAAAAGTGGTTCAAAACCTTTTCAGTGCTGTGACAACCCTGCATAGCAGAAAAATTCAAAGGCATGACTATAATTGGTCAGTAAATCCATATAATTACCAGCGTTACCACACAAAGCATAGGGATGAATGTCAATCAGCAAGTTCCATTACCTTTGGGGATAAGCATAGCTGATAAGCCACTTTAATTAGATTGTGATGAGATTAAAAAATAATGTCATATTTTGTTTGCTTCTAATTATCCCTACATCTGAGCAAGCCTTGGAGTGATACAACTCAGCTGTGTGCTTCGACATACAGGAGCAGTCGAGTTAGAGCATTAGTCAGGAGACACACGTGTATATGGAAACATTCCAGTTAGATCCAGGTTAGCACTGATTTGTTATACTGCGTGGTGTGACTGATGGGAAGGACATACTGTAAAGGTCATGAGTTGTGCCTTCTACAGTAGTGCAGGAGCCACACATCAAAGCTGGAATGCTCTGACCTGTTGGAGTAACACATATATTTTCCCATAAAGTTGTTTTTGCTCTGTCTGCTCCCTGACCCAGTTGAGAATGAAGTGCTAATGTGTTAGTCTTTACTTTCCTCTAGCTCTGATTAGTCGGAATGGTTTAAAAAAAAAAGGCTGAATGTACTCTGAAGGTAATTTTAAAGAGAATTGGGTTTCATAGTTACCCCTGCCAGTGAAACAGAGAGCAGAGTCAGGGAGTCTGAACAGAAAAAAAAATGCAGCGTGTTCCCTGTGCTCTTCAGTGCACAGTAACCAAAACATGCCTCTAGAAGTCCACTTCTGCGAGACAAGTGCCCTAGCCAGCCTGGGATTCAGTTACACTTTTAATATGCAGTAATCCCTCCTTTGATTTAGCTGTCTGACCTTGTATTTCAATGCTGCTGTCTATAATCCTAAGTGTTATCCATGCTGTTGCACTTAAATTCACATTGTAATCATTATTTCATGTGGTTCTCCTGAAACACTAGCTGCATTGAGCTGGGTAAATCTGGATCTGGACTGTTTGTTTTTCTGGTACAGTGTCTGCCAAGGAGCTGGTGAAGGTCTGCTGTGAGACAGGGGTGAAATGGGCCACAGCTAATGGTCACTGCAACAACATGGAGCCCCCCACCATGGATAGGCATTCCATCTGTTGGTAAGGCCATCATTAAACATCCATCCCCATCATTTAGCTTAATTCTCATAATTAAACCCAGCACACCGTATTCTGGGTTGTCTTTAATTGTGCGATCCATGTGTGGAAGGGAAAGCTTAGTAATGTGACTTTGTTGAAGTGTACAACAATGTCCCTTGAGACATAATGACAAAGTGATAATTATATTGTATTATTATGGTTAATTTCTGTTGCAAAATCAGTTCAGCTTTTATTGGAACTAATGGAACAGTGCATGGTCTTCAGGGTTTTGACTGGGAAATTATTAAGATTTCAATTTCCAAAAAGGAAGTGCTTTCGCTTTCAACATGTAATTAAATTTCAAAGGAAACTTGAAATGTTAGTTCAGACAGCTCTGTAGGAGGACCAATGGGAGGAATAGCTAACCTACTCACTGTTGCTCTAGGGCCACAGTTGCAGTTTAAACACTTCAGCGCTCCATTCTGCTGTGTGCCTCTCTCTGGCAGGACTGCTCAGACACAGTGCTGTTTGGGCTCCCTCAAAGAAAACCGGTGTTTGGCCGGTATTAATGCAGCCAAAAAAGACGCTGTGTGTGAAGAGGACAGCAGTGATAAATGTCCAACTGACTCCTACAAGGCAAGTATCAACGATCACATACCATGACACGGGCCAAGCAGAGTGTAGCGGGTGCACCGCTCCTTTGAAGTGAAACGTAACGGCAAAGTTAATTTCAAATTAAGCCTAATACAGCTTCTAAATTAACAGTTCACAATTGCATTAGTCACAGTTGAGTTTTAAAAAATGTGTAGATGATACTGGTCTTCAGCCATTAAAGTCTCCCTGCAGTTTCACAGCTGCTTTATTCTGCCGTCGATCTCTCCAGTGACTATTGCCGCTGTGGTGCCAGCTCCCTCTGTTATTCAATTTCCTCATTTAATGCAGACAAAACGCTGTAGGGCCAAGTACGACTAAAGGTTCCCACAGTTTTATGAGTTTTGCCGTCTTGAAAAGAGACCGCAGTACTTGGAGAAGTCAGATGTCAAGTGTTTGAGCTTCCTTAAATTTTAGAAACATGGATTGATATTTAGTGTGACAAGAATAGGAGCAGTGCTAGACCGGTTGTGGTGGTAACCGAGGGTCAAGTCATTGTGAGCCTGTAATTGTAGTGTATCAGTCCAGATTTTTACAGCCACTCATTTGCCATCTGACCTTTGTGTTGGAGGATGCCTGCTCTCCAACACAGAGCCTCCTGCGCAGCAAGGAGCCATTATCGACATAAAACTTTTCTTTCACCACTTTTCTGTAGACTTCCCACAGATTTAGTAATATTATACAACTTACCCACCACGCTATATCACAGTGGTCATTATTTCAGATTTATGCTTCACCATGCCTCTGTACTCTCAACAGTATCTTGCTGAGCGTAACAGAGAGACGCTGGAAGTAAGAAAAGACTTGCTCTAAATTCAGACTTGTAAGAAAAGTCATCATAATTCAAAACAAATTGACCTCCCATATGGAGCAGTGTGTGCTTTGTTTTTCATGAACTGGATTTTGAAATGTTTTTCCAAGCACAGCAGCTACTCTAATTAGCCACATGACCCTGTATATTACATTACATTATTGCTCAGTACACAGCATGTATTGAGTTAAGGCTGTGCATGCCTGACCTACAGGAGTGCTGTGGGTGCTGCTCTCTGGGGCTGCAGTTTCGCAGCGAGGGACACCGCTGCGAAGCCCATCAGCACTTGGGCTATCACTGCAGACACATCTTTCTCACCTGCTGCGAGGGGGAGGAGCGGGAGAAGGTGGGGGCTAGAGAGCGAGATGGCTGGCACACTGTTAAGGAGAGGCCCGCTCTAGACACCACTGCCCTGCCAAAGAAAGGTACTGTCAACAAACGCACGCATAAACCTGCAATGCAAATGCACTGAATACTTTATGCGCACCAGTGCCATGCCAGGACACTACACACACCACTGAACTGAAGGGGATAGGACGATGTAATACACACCACTGCACCGCCAGAGAAAAGGACTGATTTACACAGAAGAGAATCTGTTTACTTTACCCTCGCTGATAAAGGGAAGCATTGTTGTAATGCCCCCCAACTCTGCTGAAAAATGGTGCACCTTATTGGCCTGCCAGAGCAAAGTATAATACCCCAGTTCACCCATCTGCTTCTAAGAGATCTGGTGCACGCCTGCCTGGCACTGCATTAAAGTTCAAAGGCATATTTAGACTCTGCCTCAGTAAGCCACTCTATGCTTTTAGCATCTTTGTACTGATTTAGCTTGGCAGCTATGAATTCAACAAAAAGGAATATTCCACATCAGTGTGGCCTGTGGGCACTATGTGTGGCAAAAAATAGTTGATGTCTGTTATCCATTGGTTTTCATATTAAGGCGTTTAAAACTTTTTTCTCCATCAGGCAGTTTGTGCCTTTTTTGAAGCATGAAATAGAGAGAAAAGTGTACTGTTTGTTTTAGTGACATATAATTTCTTTTTATCGAGTTCGTCTCAGTTGGGAGGTCTACTAAATGCTATTTATTTGTGTCACTCATCTTTAAGATCTGTGTAAGATTTTTTCTGTCCTGTTTCATTTAAACTCTGTCTTATAAGCCTCATGTGGTCTGGGCACCAGAATCGATCCATGCAATTATCATGAAAATCAGTCAGATGGGCGTGCCTCAGTAGCCCACCTGGTAGAGCTGAGTCCTGATTGCGGCGTTCTGGGTTCGAATCCGACCAGACACCATTTGCTTCATGTCATCCCCTCACTCTCCTGTGCCTTTCCTGTCTCTCTCTACTGTCACTATCAAATTAAGCACAACTGCCTAAGAAGGTCAGTCAGTGGTTTAAATGATTACACGTTATTGTATATCGGTGACTGCAACAACACTTCATGTCCTGTAGTGTCTGACACCCCGTTCCCTAAAGAGGCCTTCTCCATTGGTGGGGAACGGGATGGGGAGAACGGAGTGGAAGGTCCTCTTGAGGTGGAGGACATGGATGAGTGCCTGGTCTACCTGGGTAACCTCTGCCAGCACAGGTGCATCAACACTCCAGGCTCTTTCAGGTGTGAGTGCTTCACAGGATATGTGCTGCAAGAGGACGGCCTCACTTGTGCTCAAGGTATAGAACAGACCGCTAGTCCTACACTGTCATATAGCCTTTGTGCCCACACATTCACAGTGTATTATTTTCCTCGTGTGTATGAGACTTCCTTCCTGCCTGCAAGCCCTGATACTGTCTAATAATAGTTATCCTAATCACACAGTAACATTCATTTCCTGCGCTGACAGATATGGTCCCCTCATCCCATCAATCTGCTGCCATCCAGGAGTCCTCCAGCTGAAAAAAAAAACACACTTTCGCTCTTATTGAAAATAATTCTTTGCACACATTGAAAACTAAATGTCTGCTCAGGCATTAAGGCAGACATTTAGTTACCATTGTCAGGAAGTGCTGTATACTTTGCTGCAGTACACCAGACTCTTAATCAACAGTGGCTTTCACCAACACAAGCCTGTCTCAACAGGATGCTAATGTCAGAGCTCTTTTTGCCAAATTACAGTGAGGGATGAGGCTCACTAATAAAACCAAATGTTTGTCTGCAGGCGACGTGTTTTCCTGTCTCACCTTCGCCCCTTTTGCAACTTTCATCTGTGGCTGCCTAGCCTCGTATCATTGGATGAAATCGCAGGCATTGCACAAGGCTTAAGCCACTAACTAAGACCGAAGTATAGAGTGAGGTGGAATCCTTGATTGCATTGTAATTAGCCTCTCCTGTGATGAGTTTGTTCATGTTTCCACAGAGGCTGGGGATGGGGAGAACAGTCTGAGGGAGGATGACAGAGCATTGGTGGAGCCTACCACACTCCTTCCACCTCCTACCCAGCCCCCGGTTCCACTCAGCCCCTGTGAAGGTTAGACAAATTCAGCTTTATGAGGGGAGAGGAAAACTGTAGACCTGGCAGACCACAACTGACACTTTCATTCATCCGTACATCTTAATCAGAGGCTGGAACCAGCATCTTGATGTAGCCAATTATGTTCAGAGGAGAAGCCAGCATGGGCCGCCACAGATTGATGTGTCATTATTCGTTTCAAACCGTGCCATTTTCCTGGAATGTAATTGTGCTGCAAAAGTCACACTCAAGCGGCCAGATGGTATCAGAGGTCAGTTTGTTTCCAGAGTTAACCAGTCGCTCTCAGGAGGTCCACATTCTGTTGTTCTTGTTTGGTTTCCATAACACCAGGGTGGGGTTCCATCACTGTGAGCCAAAAGTAGGAAATACAATATGACCAGGTCAGAAATCAACCTGGAGACAGGAAATGAGAAAAAGGCGATACAGTAAATTCTGTTTATCTCTCACTCGCAGGGCCAGAGACCTCTCCCCTGTGTCATATGTCACCTAAATACTGTTGTGTAGAGCGGTGGTATTCTGTGTCTGAGTCAACCTGATTATGACTGTGTTCAGGAAATGGCCCCTGCATGCAACAGTGCACCCCGGTGGGTGGAAGGCCACAGTGCTCCTGTTACCCAGGATTCTCTCTGACGGCTGATGGACAGTCCTGTGAAGGTGAGGAACATTACAAGAAGGGTAAAAAAGACATTCATTTCAGCCCTCATTTCATTTTCCTCCTAAAGCCAGGGGAGTTTTGTTCCAGTCCAGGACAGATTCCTGGCGAGATTGTCTGTCGCTGATTTGTTCTCTCTCTCCAGTGCCTCGAGATCTGCTGAGGAGATACAGCCCTAATCCCCTTTACTCTCAGTAACACACACTCTTACAGACAAAAAAAAATGGAACATCTTTTCACCGTGAACTCCTGAACTGAGCCACCAGCAAAGGATTATGTCAACTATTCACGCAATCTCATGCTATAGCTCCCCAATTTCATACCATATACACCCATTGGTACCATGACATACAAAATGGGACTGGATGATTTATTTTTTTTTTTTTATCTTGAATCGGATCAGCTACTCTTCTTTATGTCTCACTGGGCAGTGGCATAGAGAGTGCAGTGTGTTGACACATTTCTCGCTGTGCTGGTGTTACACCCAGTGGCCATCTCCGTGGAGAGGGTTTGACCTGTGTGTAAGCTGGCTGTAACTGTGTTACACTATTACACAGAGAGCAGTTTGTTGGAATATCTCTACCTCTCCCTTCTCTCCTTTTTCTTAATTTATCTGTCCTTATTCTTTTACCATACACCCTCTCCTTCTCTTTCGTTACGCTCATTTCCCTGCTGTCCCTTTTGCTCTGTTTTTCTACACACAGATATAAATGAGTGTTTGTCCACACGTGCCTGCCAGCCCAATGAGCGCTGTGTGAATACTGCAGGGAGTTATATGTGTCAAAGGCAAATCGTCTGTCCCTTGGGATACCAGATCAACAATGACATCTGTGAAGGTACGGTACAACACTTTATCTGCGCTCGGCAGCACCAAAGCATTCCTACTCACACACCGTTACTAGGGTGTAAATACTAGCAAGAGAACATTTGTACTGTATTACTAAATGCTCACAATGTGAGGAAAGCACATTGTTCAGGTGAACAATCACATTTGCCACCCTTGAGAGTCAGTATTTCCAATATGTTTTATTCTTTAATTCTTCACATCCAATGATTATGTAATTTCATAAGTGAGCACACACACAAGAGAGCATAATAAGAAGCATTACTCCAGAGAGTCATCACCATAGTATTTGCTTGCTGCTAGCTCTGTGTGAAGAGCTGCCTTGCTTGTCTTTGTGTAGGTGGAACCCGACTTTGGGACCCAGTAGGAAACCTCCCAATACGTCTCATTATTTCCATGCACCATAGATGGCGCTTGTATAGAGGTCTCGTTGATGAAGGAGGAGGAGAAGCAGTGTTCAGGATGAGTGTTAGGTGTACTTAAAGTTCTGTTTACCGTGTAGTCAGATGGGTTTCTGTGGACCAAGGCCAAGGAGACTCAGCTAATCTGCTGCTGCTTGTGAACTAAGAGAACGTACAATCAGACAAAATGAGCATCCAGTGATAAAGTGTATTTAACGATGAGCCCATTTCGTGAATCCTCTCAAAAGTGAAGTCCCTGCGCAGGGGGAAACTGATTTTTCCATCCATTCCATCTCTAACTCTGTTACAATTGGGAATGAATTGTCTGTCCATGCATGGATGCCCACTGTGTTCCTTATCCAGTTTCTTGGAGAATATTCAGATTTGCTGGTATAGCGAGTGAACTCCCTGACCTTTCGAGGCTCCCTGGTCCAGCTCCCTCTCTGATTTGTCAGGAGCCAATTACCTTCCCTTAGGCTTGATTGGAAGTGAGGCCACTGCCAATCTCTCACACATTTATCCTGCTCCCTGGCTTCTCCCTCTGCCTCCGTCTCAGGCTGTCAGGGCTCACTCAGCTCCAGCCGACACTGCCAGGCTTGTGTCAGGAGGAAGATGCTCAATCACTATCTGCTGTTTAGAGGCCTACCCTTAATATCTGCATGGCTGTCAGAGCTGCTTTAGGGCGTTATACCACCATTACTGTGGTGAAGTCATAGAGGCCTGCACTTTAACACTACTGATGCATTATACACACAAACACACTGATAAATACACACACACATGTGCATCAGAAGTTGTTTGTGTTTGAGATGATGATTTCCCTGCAGTGTTGGGTCATGATGTGGCAGCAGATGTGGCAGAGTGATTGACAGGAAGTAGATTCCCTCATCGACAGGTGGTGGAGCACCGGGAGGAAATAAACCATAATGTTCTGTTTCATGAACACACACACACACACAGAGGGAGAGAGAGGAAGCGAGAGAGATTCACTTGTGACCAGCCGCGCTCC
>OMLB01000643.1:54032-76620 GCA_900302555.1 Myripristis jacobus
ATGAATTGATGTTAAAAAAAAAAAAAAAAACCCTGCATACTCTTGGCCCTCCATGACACATGATTTGATATCACTGTATTAGAGTTAAATGGTATGTAACAAACACAGACAAATGAACAGCAGCTTCAGCTCTGCTGGTTTTATGAACTTTTCTCAAATCCACAGAACTTTATTTTCATTTTAGATTAAATTTCAGATGAGATCAGTTTTTACTGGAGATCTCAAGGTTTGAATTACAGGGAAATGTATATAAAATGATGCACAAGACACTGATATATTTCCTATTTGATGTCATGTTGCAGCAGCATCTTGAGTTTGAATATGTCACTTAAAATAATTGTGATGTAGCTTCAAGGAAGCGTTGCAGCCAGCAGATAGAGAATATGTATGTGCGATTGTCATACAATATGGAAAAATTGTTTTTTCTAACTTTGAAGCAACTGAAGGGGAAATTTGAGTTCAACAGGTTGAGTAGTAGTTTATCTGTTAGAGAGTCCCAGGCTTGCTCCCATACATGGATGAATCAAACCGTAGCTGGTGACACACAGGTGAATTTCCCCTGCAGTGAAATCATAGCCCGTGTTAGACATGGGGCTAAACGACACACAGGTGAATCAGCAGGGCTGCAGTGACAGAGGGGTTAAATGCCACACAGGCGGGAGATCAGAGAGGTTGCTGTTCAGGGCTGCAGAGGGGCGGATGAAAGCCTATCCTCTGTCCTCCTCCAGTACAAACTGATGCTGTGGAATTAGCCCCCAGGGGCAGGAACTGGGGCATGTCGAGGCAGCCGCCAACACTGTAAGAGGTGTAGAAGACACGCTCTGAGAAATGGGAAAATGTAGAAATTCTATAACATACATGCATAAACCACACAACAAAGTTATCCAGGGGAAAACAAGTGTGTGACATTTGCGTTGCTTTGATTTCACAGTGCGGCTAGAGAGCTGTTCTCTTTTTCTACTGTCTGTCCTGCTGTGCCTTTGGGTTTTCCTTCTTCTTCTCCCTGTGGGCATCTTTCTTCCTCTCGCTGTCTCTCTCTCTGTCTCTCTCTCCCTCATTCCATCTGTCTCTGCTGTCTCACAGACGTTGACGAGTGTGGCACTGTGGCCCAGCCCTGTAGTCCAGGATTTAACTGCGTCAACACAGTGGGATCCTACACTTGCCAACGGAAGATCTTAATGTGCAGCCGTGGCTATCATGCCAGTCCTGATGCATCCAGATGTATCGGTGAGATTTAAAATTTCACGTGAAGAATGTGAATCGAAATATGATGTACACACCTCGCTAAGACACTGCCAAGAGAGGTTTTAATAGAGCAGAAAAATGGGTAAACTCTGATGTCCAGCTGATGAGTGAGACATTTTGCTCCCTCACCCAAACAATAAACCACAACACTTGCAGAATAATATTTATTTTTATTAAACTAACTATATTTAAATCTCCTTTCAAACCAGTCGATGCTATTTACCATGAAGTATACTCTATGCTGAATTTAGTTTATAACAGGTTATAATGACGCAAAGACTATAGAAATAATGAAACAGGTAATATAAAATTGATAGGGATGAGTATTGGCAAGGATGCCACAGTATGATTTGTATCACAATAAACTGCAATACTTACAACTAATAGAAAATGTATGAATAGAGCATAAAAGATAACATACTGCATAACACCTATATCAATACACAACATATTATATGTTAAACTGGGTGATAAAATGACTCAAAACAATTCAAAATTCCCTTTCTGTTTATCAAACAGATTTAGCACAACGCACTTACTTCACACAGTGTACTAAAATGTAGATGTCTTAACATATTATGACAATGAAGTGCATTAATGATATATATTGCTTTAAGGGGCTACAAAATCATTAATATTGATAAAATTGCAATATATGGAGGTGGTCAAAAAGTAAAGACCTTGACTGTTGTCTAACTCTTGTGTGCCTGACTGATGTAATTGTGCAGGATGACTGCCATCTTATTAATCTCTCCACCTCTTCTCCGCCCCTTTGTGTCCTGCAGATGTGGATGAGTGTCAGAGCAATCTGCATCGATGTGAAGAGGGCCAGCTGTGCCACAACCTGCCTGGCTCCTACCGCTGTGACTGCCAGACAGGCTACCAGTATGACAGATTCAGGAGGATGTGTGTAGGTATGTTTGACGTTAAGCACAGCACAAGAAGTTTTAAAGTCTTCAGCCCTCCTAGGTCCGTCCGTGAGCTTGTCGTTACAAATGCATGCTGCATGT
This sequence comes from Myripristis jacobus, assembly GCA_900302555.1. Lineage (NCBI taxonomy): Eukaryota > Metazoa > Chordata > Actinopteri > Holocentriformes > Holocentridae > Myripristis > Myripristis jacobus. The sequence goes on from OMLB01000643.1 coordinate 56,288, forward strand.
AGGAGGTTCGCACAAATGTATAAAACTTTATTGTACAGTCTAGTTGACATCCCAAGGGTTCCAAAGATACCAAATATGTCCAGTTGTATTACAGGAAAATGGGTATAAAATGATCCACAAAACAACTAGACATTTTCTATTTGGTGGAATGGTGCAGCCATAAAACAGCGGCATCTTGGGTTTGAATACATCAGTCAGTATAAGTCTGCCTCAAGTGCCTCAATGAAGCACTGGAACCAGTTGAAACAGAATATATGTGATAGCATCATATAGTATGGGAAAATGTTTTTCTCTAGTTTTTAACCTATTTTCAAGGGGAATTTAATGGAATGAAGTGAAGGGAAGGGAGTGCAAGGAGTTAAAAGAACTACATCCACTTCTCTTCTTTTTCCAGCTGCTCCTGTTTGATATGCTGTAGTGGGAGAGCTGCTCTCTTGCTGCAGCCTTACCGTCACTCCTGCTGCAGCTAGCACTCCCGAGCATGTTTCCCACTGCAGTGGACTGCCTTCTGCCCTTGCTGCTACTCCTTCTGTTTCTGATTCACTCTGTTGTGACTCTTACAATAATGGACTCCACTGAAGTGTTTAGACTATCAGCAGGCAGCTGGTCCCCCCACGTCACACTCTCGTTAACATGCACACAAACACGCATAGGCATGCACACATACACAGACATGTAGGAAAACAAACTCGCACATGCTTGGTTGCACACCTGCACTTGCATACATGAGTGCAAACACACACACACCCAATATACACTCAATTTCATACACTTCCCAAAGGTATGACCCTGCTCCTCTCCCTCGCCTTGCAGATGTAAATGAGTGCTGGCGCTACCCAGGCCGCCTGTGTGCCCAGACCTGTGAGAACACCCCGGGCTCTTATGAATGCTCCTGTACTGCTGGCTTCCGCTTATCCAGCGATGGCAAGAACTGTGAAGGTGTGTGTTTATGTCTGCCCATATGGGTGTGAGAGTGTATGTCCATCCATGTGTGCATTTTATGTGTCCAGGTGTGTATTTGTGCACTGGCGCGTGCATGTATGTCTGTCTATATCTGTTTGTCGGTCTGTGCTTCTGCAAAAAAATTTGCTATATTAACAAGCCATTTAGTTTCATATTCAGCCTTAAAATCTCGTTTTTCTTAAATAAGTGGAAAACGCTGCCAGTGGAATGAGATAATCCCACTTGTTTCCAGTGCAGTTTCACTTGTTTTAGTAGTTTTTCTGGGAACAGGTACAAATATGTTGAAACAAGGCAGAGTAAAGCAGATCAGCACTCTAGTATGAAGAAAATAGCACTCAAATCATACATATTTGGGGCCAATTTGATGAGCATCGGATGAAAAACACGTCCCATTGGCAGACTTTTTCACTTGTTTTAACAAATACAAGGTTTTAACACTGAATATGAGACTAAATATCTTGTTAGGATGGAGATTTTTTTCAGTGTTCTACACTGGTGTTTGCTGGCATAGTCTACACACCGAGCGTAATAATGCACTCTATGCACTGATTGGAAGTGAGGCCGCTGCCTAAGCTGGCCAGAGCATAGCATGTTGAAGAGGCATGATGTGTTGTAAATCATGTCATGTCTTCAAGGACAAAGCAGTAAAAAGCATAATTGGATCATTAACATTATCTTGTTTATAGTTGGGATAAAAAACATTGGAAATCCTTTGATCAAGTAAATTGTGGCAGTAATGAGCTCTAACCACTAATCTCCAGATGTGAATGAGTGTTTGGCCAGCCCATGCAGTCAGGAGTGTGCCAACATCTACGGCTCCTACCAGTGCTACTGCAGACAGGGCTACTACCTCAGGGAGGACGGGCACACCTGTGAAGGTGTGGCGCACTTTATTACACATAATCACTATTTATTACATGCTTTTGTTAAGACTCATTACATTTTTAATACATTAATTGCATGCTGATGGCACAATTTCATTTGATTTCCCTCCCTTGTCACGCAGACATTGACGAGTGTTCCCAAAGCATCGGCCATCTGTGTACCTATAAGTGTGTAAATGTTCCTGGCAGCTACCAGTGCGCCTGTCCTGAATACGGCTACACCATGTCCCCAAATGGCCGCTCCTGTCGTGGTGAATCACCAGACACACATACACACACCCAACACATGAGCACACACTAATTTTAGTTTCCTGTACATGGGTTGTTTGATTACAAAGAATTCAGCTCCTCACTAAATCCCTATGACTCACTGCCCCTATTCAGCTCAACATGCAGTGTAACAGCTGTAGTCAAATAATTATAAGTGGTTGAATTAAACTGGCCGACTAATTATACAGTCAGTAAAACTTTATCTTGTTTCAAGTTTATTTACCCAATTTGAAATCTTTATTTTGGGATTTTGTCACTGACATACCCCAGTAATGAGACTGTACTCACAGTTCAGTTGTCTAGTTTCTTTTCTCTCCTGTCAGTGATCCAGCATTTGTGTCATCATTGTGGGGTTTTTTTTTTTTTTTTTTGTAGATATTGATGAGTGTACCACGGGGGCCCATAACTGCTCTCTAGATGAAACTTGCTACAACATCCAGGGAGGCTACCGCTGCCTTGCTTTCAGCTGCCCACAGAACTACCGCAAAGTATCTGACACGTAAGTTATAGCATCAGTTTACCTCCCTGATAAAACTCTGTCTGTCTGTTGGCAGGATAGCTCAAAAAATACTGGACAGATTTCATTGAAATTGGGTGGGAGGGCTGGTCATAGATCAATGAGGAAGAGATTCACTTTGAGCTTATCAGCCCTTAAGAGGGTATGGCAGTGGGTGGGGCTTAGCACAAACAGGGCCATAGTTTCCAAACACATCTATGTAACCTCATAAAATCCACTGGGGAGGTTGGCCATGGGTCAGGACATAGTCATGGGTCACGAAACCTAGCCGGGAAATTGGTCACGTTTCAAGGTGGAACTGACCAACCTTCCCAGCTGATTGGCTGAAAGGTTCATGTCCTATGACAACAACATTGCCAACAGGGGGTGGGGTTACAAAAAGGGTCATCATTTCCAAATACATTTACATATCATTACAAAAACAAGTTGAAAAGTTAAGTCATTGGTCAAGGTGACACAGACCAACTTTCCATACAGATTAGCTGTAGAGGGCAATGGGAGGGGCTCAGCACAGAAAGGACCATAGCTTCCAAATGCATTGTGAAATACTGTGGAAACTGGTAGATTGGTTGTTCAGGAAGGAAGGCAGCCCGCTCTAGCCGATTGGCCAAAAGGGTCATGGCCAAAAGAAACACTAAATTGGGATGTGTCTTGGCACAAATTGTGCTGTAACATCCAGCTGAGACCTTGGCGAGGTCTGCACTCTGAGGGCCTTGTTGTTCTGCTTATTGCTTGCTTTGTCACACATCTGTGTGATGTTCTCTGAACATCTCAGACCATACTTCTCTCCTCTGTAGGCGCTGTGAGAGGATCAGCTGTCCCAACTACTTGGACTGTCAAAACTCTCCTCTGAGAATCACCTACTACTACCTCAGCTTCCAGTCTAACATTGTTATACCAGCCCAGATCTTTCGTATCGGACCCTCCCCCGCCTACTCCGGAGACAACGTCATCGTCAGCATCACCCGGGGCAATGAGGAAAACTACTTCAGCACGCGGAAGCTGAACGCCTACACTGGTGCTGTGTTCCTGCACCGGCAGGTTCGTGAACCCAGGGATTTCTCAATTGATGTAGAGATGAAGCTCTGGAGACAGGGGACGTTTACCACTTTCCTGGCCAGGATTTATGTCTTCATCACTGCCAACTCACTTTAAGACAGACAGGAGCCATTCTGTGGACACTATGGACCTTAACATAACTCATGAGGACTGTTGAAATCACTATAACAGTTTCATAAGATTTACCACTGTGTATCATGACAGGTTTGATAGTTAATCGTGTTTATGTCCAGCTGAGGTTAACGGCACACATGGCTGAAAGGGGAGTGGACTATTTGGAAAGAAATTATACTATTTTTATGTCACTTCCCATGTTTTGCTGCCATCACATTAAAACCTTGTCATTCAAAAGCACCAAATTTCCATTTTCTTGACAGAGTTGAAAGTGTAAGTCTCTAATTTAGGACTCAGGAAACTCATTCCAAACACATTCTTCTTTTTTTTCCCCCCCAAAATACATTGATGATTTGTGTTGGTTTTATTGATAAAGTTGAAGTCTGAAATTATTAAATCCCCAAAAGCATACATTTTAAAGATACAAGGTTTTTATGTGACATCAGCGATATGTTACATCAGTCATGTTACCAGTGTATTATTCTAACTAGATCAATATGTGAGAAAAGCGTAACAGACAACCTCTATCTCCTGCCCAGCCCTCTCTGTTTTTATACTGATATTCTGGTATCCTAGTATTATACTGTCCTGCTATCCCATTGCAATGTCTAACTTGATAACACGGAGGTGAAAGCAGACGAAATTCTAAGTGCTCTCATTACAGTGTCTCTCTTTTCTATTGCCCCGTGCTGCTGTTCTTATTTTGTTTTTGAAGTATTTTTACCACTAATTTAATATTACCCTGTATGACTTATATTTGTATCTCTGTAATCAGAAACATTATGAAAGGATGTATCATATTTTTTTTCAGCTGGATTCATAGGCTGTAAAATATTTTTAGTAAAATATATAAAAAACCCACATCACTGAGCTGTGCACTTGCTTCTTGCAATGCCTTACTTTATTAGTATAAGTGGCATTTATTAAAAATGATGTTACGGTGAGGACAAGACGGGAGTAAAGATCTGTTATGTGTTGGTGTTTCACAATCACCCTTCAGCAATTTTGGGTTTACACTTATAATACAACAAACATATTCTTGAATTCGGTTCTGTTCACTGTATATAGAGAACACATTCTTCAGTGAAGTGGTTAAAGTATATGAACCTTCATGTCAAGGCATGTCACACAGTAAATGTGCCTATTTACGTATCTGTTAACACCTTGCCAGTCAGCCTCATCTATCAACACACACCAATTTGACTCACACACATTTTTATGATACAGTAGCTAATGAAAGCAATGATCGTGTAATGTTTGATATTTGAAATAAGGATCACAGTCGTATTTTTGTCAAATAGGATCTTCAAATGTATAACTATATACTGACAGAGTTACACTCCCACCTACAGGATGCATGCAGTCCTACACCTCTGATCTTTGACTTCTTTCCAAGACAACAGATGAAGACAAAATGAAAGCACTCTTAAAAGTGCATGTGTAAAGAATACAGTGTGTACATCATGCACGAACAATCTTTAATCTCCCATATAAGGCATAGAGTGGAGAGTTAACAGTAATGCTACAGGATGACCACAGAATTAGTTGAATCACAAAAAGGAAAGTTTAAACAAGGGAGGAGATAAGATACCTTCCTATTTTAATAAGCTGTAGTTTAAGATACGGTCATCTTCTGCCCAAGCCCTGAGTTCTGAGAACCTCCTGGACCCGCTGTAATCTTCGGAAAGGGTGTGAGTGTCCCTCTGACAGCTGTATTAATGTATAGTGCACATCCAAACAGAGCTGCTCGCCAGTTTTCTGTTCTCCAGGATGAGTTATACTGTCAAAGGTCATTTCAACAACAGAGACTCCACTGCTTTCTGTCATTTCTCCATTGTCTAATTTTAGTCTCCAGCTTTTTGCTTGGCAGACAGAGTGCACATGATAATAAATTTGTGCTACAAGCACCGATAGTGCCAAGAAACGATCAATACACTTCTCCCATTTGTCAAGATGTTACTCCTGACATACCTTTTTAATAATAGCTGTATGTGTGCATTAAAAGTACACCCAGTCATTGAGGTTTCACTCTTTACATGTACGATAAGTAATGAGCCCTACAACTATGATTGATGTCTGTTTCCCCTAATTAGCTTTATCTGCTCCTCTAGATTAGCTGGTACTGTGTCTCAGGGACAGTGAATCTTGCATCCCAGGGAGGGGAAGCTACTCACATCTGTTACTGATTTAAGGACACTGACAGGAAGCTCTGAAATGTCCTGGGCAACAGAAGAGGGACAATCACAGAGATACACAGTATAGGACGGGACTGCTAAAGAAGTCATTGCACTGTGGGTCAGAGGGCCTGCAGTGTTTTAGCCTCAGTCCAAAAAGTGATTGATCTGCTGGCAAATGTGCATTTAAGTTGTCTGTGTACTGATGATGACCAGGGGTGGAAGTAACAAATTATATTTTCTTCTTGTTGCTGCAATTGTGTATCTTTTTTGCGCAAGTACATTTTTGCTGAAGTATGGTGCAGGGCTACATTTTACTGTAAATACTTGTACTTGAGTAAAACATCAGCAAAGTAACGATACTTCTACTTGAGGAGCAATTTCTACAATTTCTATAAATTACATACTGGCAACAATATACTGCAACTGAATATTTGCAATTAAGTTCTATATTCTTGTCAGACTACAACATTTGGGGTCAGAAGGTTGTCTGAATTGTTTGAATTTGGGACTAGCTGGGAATATCCCTCCATCAGTAAATACTGTTGACATGCCCTTGAGCAAGGCACCTAATCCCATTACTCCAGTGCAGGTGCTTAGTGGCTGAGAGTAGACAACTGTAGTTGTACCAAGCCGCTTCGGGGTGTGAAACTGTGTGTAGCTGTGCAAGTGTGGAAGGGAGCTGTGCAGAAAAAAAAAAATGAAAAAAGAGCGAACTGTATGTGTGTAGTCAACCTGCCTTGGATGAAGAAGTTTTTTAAATGATGATGATGACGATGATAAGGCACACAATGCTGCTTATGTGTTCCAGAGATGAATGCATATTTCAGATAAGACCTCATAACTAGATTCATACTAGCACCCTACTCGGGTTCTGCTGTACGCCAAACTGTACGACTGCGTATTGGTCGGAGCGAGGCGGGATGAGGTGGGGACGGAGGGTGATGAGAGGAGGAGAAGAGGAGAAGAGGAGGGGGAGAGAGGTGTTGCAGACACAGTTGTCTTTGATAGCTCAGGTGGTCATCACCCGAGGGGGAAAGAGTGTTAATGGGCATTCTCAGCAGCAGACAAGCACAGGCTAGTGCTCCCTCTTCCCTAGCTGCCGTAAACAGGGGGAAGTATGCATCATTAGATTAGGCTGAGGCTAACTATCTGCACCCGAGCCTACTTCATGCAGCAGCTATCACTGAGGTTCATGGACTCAGTCACCTCCCACGGCTCACCATGATTGGAGGGGTCAAATTCAGTCCTGTGGTGTGATACGTCAATTAGTGGAGCAGATTGCTTGCACTGCAGAGAGAGTTATTTTCCTAGACCACGTTGTATGTCAGCATTTGTAATATTAAGAAATATATTGACAGCAGGATGTGTGAGGACACATACCGACATAACACCTTAACCGGGAGACATGGTGAAAACAGCCCAGAGAGCTCATTATGCAGTGCAAAACTGTGCTGTCTACACCAGGAGAAACCATATAATTGGTTCTGTCAAAAGGTCAGACAAAACTGCAGCACCCTTTAGGACATAATTATCCTCCATACTGGGTGATGAAAAGATGCAGGGCACCAAACCACAGAGAAAATATCATAATATATGTGAGATAAAGACCTCAGCCTGTTACAAAATAGTTGGGAAGGGAGTGATATATGAAATGGACTCAAAAGATAGAAAATACAGGGCAAGAGATGGTGTCTGTTTAAGGGGAGATGAAAATGGAGACAGAGACAGTGAAAAGGAAGATTGAGAGAGTCTGAGAGAGAGTGAAGGAGGAGAATGAACGAAAGAGAGAGAGAGACAGAAAGAGAGAGAGGAATTTGCCTGAGAGGAGAATGAAGGAAGGTATGTGAGGCTGCCTGTCACCTTGAGGCTCCTGATAGTTTGGCCTCGGTGTCATCAACACACTCACACAGATAGGGCGCTTGTATTTCCTCAACATCCTACTGTTCAGAAAGGAACTGATCAAAACCCATGATTAGAAACATCCAGTGAAGCCCTTCTTGCATTTTTCTTGCCTTCAGTCTGGCCTGCGAGAAGACCAGATGAGATTGAGATTCAGCCCCAGGGCGGATACAGAGGAAGGCTAAGCTCATCCCTACAGGAGTGGATGGACCTGAGGGAAGCGCCTCCGTAAAAGCTCCCTGGGTGGGAAGATTTACTGGAGTCCTAATCACAGGTCGACACCTCGACAACAGGCCCTCTGACCAATAGGAGATGAGCTACAGATGATGCGTTGCCTCGTTAACTGCCGTTTTGACAGTATGCAATGCCAGACATCTGTGGCATGTGTGACTTTTGACACCACAAACCATGTTTTCTGCTTTCTGGGAGCATTATATCAGCACACTCAAAATTTAGCATTGTATTTGCAGGACTCGATACACATATATAGTTGCAGCAAAGCAACAAGGTGTTTTAAAATGCTGCCATTTTGTAAGCAGTATTGTGAGTTCATTGATTTGATTGTAATTTAACCTAATTGATGAATATGAAAATATGTCTTAAATGGATAGAAAAACTAGATATTTTAAAGTATACAGTAGGAATAAATTTCCACAGTTCAAACTGGTGCTCAAAAGGTTGTAGTTATGGGTCTTTGCTGCAGTATACAGATGTTTTAAAGTTTTCTATATTTTAAAATACATCAGAATTTGATTATAATGATGGTGATGATGGCGAAGATTATAAAAATGGTTACAGCGATAATAACTGAGATGAAGATTGCAATGACGGTAAAGCATCAGGTGAATAGCACCTCTATGTACTTGTATACCAGTGAATCTCTCTGTGATCACAACCATTTCTGAGCATTTGACTGTAGCTTATCATTGATCCCGTAAAGTTGTGATAAAAAGGGACTCCCCCATTTAAGTGGTTAAATTTCACAATATTCAGCAAATGAATTTGCAAGATGCAACAGGTACTGTAGTGCTTTCATGACTGTCTGCATACCAATGTGACCGCAGTCTAACTATTACTCTCGTTATCTTTGGCCCCCTCCGGCACCAGTAGAAAACCCTGTGTTCTTTTTCCAAAAAAATCTTCTTTAAAACTTCTGTGGGATGTGTACATTTGTTTGTGTTTACCCCTACAGCAACATCTTTTTATGACAGGTCCTCCATTTATAGAAAGTTAGTGAGTGAATATTGGGTTCTGAAAAAAGGGTGTTAGGTGTTAGTCCTGCCTATTCTCAAATGACGAGGCGTTAAGCAGTGATTCTGCTGTTTCATTCAAGAGCCGAAGAAACGGTTCATTAGCAGGCATTACAGAAGTAAGACAACATTTTCTGTAGTTTGCACTCTCTTGCCCACCACCTGAGCTCTGGCAGTTCTGTTTTATTAGGAAGATTGATGCCTCTATGTTTATCTGGTGTAAATCCTGTTGTATGTGGCAGTGAGCAGTTTCACTCCATCTGACAGCTGCTCAATATTCTTATTCATAAACACAAGCAGCAATCAACATAAATCATGTCACTCCCGGCACTTTATACAATGCGCTTCAAGAAATATTTTTCTAACGACAGGTTGATTTGTTGTTATTTCTGTCTAATTGTCTAACTTGTCACTGATGCACACTCTTATGACTCATAAGCAACACGCCCAGATAATGGTCTTGTTGTAGGGGGAAATTTCCCTAACGCTTCACATTAACTTACGGATCGCCTAGGGAACTGTACAGATACCTGTTTGCACTCAAGACGCTTAGGATATTTCCAGATCCATTTTAGAAAACAACCTGACCTGACATACATCCATTTTTCTGGCTGACAGACAAAGCCACAGAGCACCGGTGGAAATTCTCATCATGTTGAAACAGTGTCACAGTGAGGTTATGACAGAGAGAGTACTGAGTCCTGTCAAAACTGTATTGCTCTTTGACACAGAGTGGACAGTAACAGCAGACACTGTGGCTGCATCTTTAAAATCAGGTCACAGCTGGTGTTGAGTGTATCTACAGTCGACATAAAAGCTTGTCAGGGGGTGTCACCGCTGTGGTGCCCTTGGAAAAGCAATACAAGGAATCATGGGAAAACAACGGCTTTCAAAGAAAAGTACTGTGCTGACATAAAATTGAAGCTTTGTCCTGGGAATAGAGAGAATAAACAACATAAGTTACAGGTAAAAGAGCCAAACTACACCCCCCACCTCACCTTACAGGTGTGTTTTCTCACAACCTTAGGAAAACTCCCATTCCTGCCAGTTTTGTGCTCATGGTTACAGGATTATCAGCCTCCAGCTGACATATTTGACCTTGAAGTGAACCATAAATGGCCAGTTCGGTGCAAGACTGTGCCACAGGCTGCAGAGAGTTGATAATTTTCAAATGAAGATGAAAACCTCCATGGTGCTGCTGATGATCTGCTCTCAGTTCAGGGTGCAGAAACACAGCTGTGATGCTTCCATTTTACTTCAAAGTGCAAGCCTAGAAGAGAATGCACAGACAGAATGGCCCAGGACTGAGGCTGAGGAGGCTGAACCTGAGCTGGCAAAGCAGTCTGCCATCTGGGATGAACTGAGGCACCTGAGAGACATGGTGGTGGGGCAGTCGGCAGAGCTGAGGTACCTGACAGTCAGAGTCACAGCTGCTGAGAGCCTGGTGCAGGCTTTGCAGGAGGAGAATGCAGGTAGATCACAGTGAAAGACTCACTGCACTGCTGAATAAACGGCAATTCAACTTACTTGAGCGCTTTTGTTGCAGACTTGCAGGCCAGGATGGCTGCTGCTGAGACACTGGCTGGGAAGCTGCAGGAGGAGAATGAAGGTAAATACCATGTCATGCTTTGACATTGTGCACAGCTCTCAATGAGGCACTTTTGAATTTTCAGGCTGAGAACCTTTCCAATTTAACTCCATTTTTCATTTCATTTTTATGTCACTTCAGCTCAAGCTGCTGAGCTTGGAGGTGCCCAGCAAACACTCAGCACTCTGCGAGACAGGTTGACAGTCAGTGAACGCCGCATGGAGCAAATGGGGACACAGCAGGAAGGTAAAATGTGCAAAAGCAAGGATTGTGAAATGTGTAGCACACAGTAGGCTGTGAACATATGACGTGAGCTAAGAGTCTATGTTTCACAATTTCAGAACAAAAGGCAGCAGTGCAAGAGCTTCATACTGCCAACAGCGGTAAATAATTGTTGTTGTTTTAAATAATTGTTACTCTATATGTGTAATTTTTTTGTATGTATGTGTGTATGTTTACTGTATTTGTGTATGTGACACAGCAAGTAATGAATGCAAAACTGATTGCATGCCCTTCTTTTTTCTAAACTTTGTCACAGTGCGCAAAGTGGCTTTTTCTGCCTCTCTCTTGGCATCCGGTGAGGGAAATGTCGGTGGCACAGACACTTTTGTTCACCTAATCTACAGGCACATCATCACCAACATTGGAAATCACTACAACCCACATACAGGTAGCGTGAACAGGCCAACATTTATTTTCCAGTTCGGCAAATGGAATTTTTGGCTCCAGTGATTTCACTATTGTTGGTTGTGATCAAAGAGTTTGCTTCACATGCCATTAACTTGATATTAGCTACGAATAAAGATGACTTTTCTCTCTGTCTCAGGTTACTTCACTGTCCCAGTGAGAGGAGTCTATTACTTCAGATTTACTGGCCATATAGCGCACAGTGATTACAGCATGGGGATACGTCTGGTGAAGAATGGACAACATGTACTTTTGACAGGCGACCGTGCCACCACATCCTCTGCAGACGCTGAGGACAATGCATCCAACGGTGTAGTGCTGCATTTGGAAATGGGAGATGTTGTTTCCCTACAAATTGGAGGAAATGTTTGGGATGACCAGTACCACAGATCAACCTTTAGTGGCTTTCTGCTCTTTCCTTTGTAAGATATTTAGCATTAGGGGGCATGTAGATGACTTACTTTAATATGGCAGCATCATTACCTGGCCTTAACGCTAGCTTTCTTCCTGGCCAGTGTCATCTAATTTCATCAAGACACTGACAGCAGCCTCCGGGGGAAAAAACACTTTCATGATATGTAGAATAAATAATAAATGAATGGATGGATCCATTGAGGGACTGAAAGATGGGTGTTTGAATGTCATGACACATTAAGTCTTTTGATGTTGAGCTTATTCCCACATCAAACCAATTATCACACGTTTTCATGCAGCTTTACATGTGAGGTTGCACTGCACATAGAGAGAGAGCTTCAAGTCATTTCATGTAAAAATGCCAAGAAGGTTGAAACAGGGAGGGGGAAGCTTTTTAGTAGCCCCAGTTCAATAACTTATCATACAGCAATAACAGTCACAGGTCACAGTAAACACTAACGGTTACCAGATCACCAGAATCACCAGACTTCGCTCTGAGACCTTGATGAACTCTATACAAAAATATTTTCATTTGCTGTGATAGTTGTTGTTTCCTTACATTAAAACTGTGATGAAAATACTGTATGTCTGTGAATTCAGTGCTCAGCAAATTCAATACAGGTAAATAAAACTCTTTTGAAATGACACCGGCTGTAGTAATCAACAAATAAAGTCTGTTGTGCATATAGAAATAGTCTATTTCTTCCATTTTCTGTATTGCACAAGCTTCGACATACTACATTCTGCAGAGAGCCGCTCCAGCTTAAACCCATGCAGATGTAAAGGCACAGATCAGCTGCTATCTACATGGGGTTGGTAGTGTTATCTGGCTCTGCCCCTCTTTCACAGTGAGAATGAGGTCAAGCTCTCAAACACTGCCTTTTAACAAAGGCCAACTCTGGCTAAGGTGGACACATTACGTTATGAAAAAAGAAGGGGATGGGGGGGGGGCGACAACAAATTCCTCAGATAAAAGTGGGAGAAAATGACATCTCATGAATGTGATCATTGTTTCCTTTCCTTTGGTGTTTCACATCATAAACCTCCAGGAATGCAGCTGCATCAGCGTTTGAGCTTTGACTAAATCCATTCAGACTCTTTGTTGTGCAGTCATTCAGATCGAACAGGCATGTATGCGCAGACACACACACACACACACACACACACACACACACACACATACGTACACATGCACCCTGCTGACTGTGCTGTACACCACACCTCAGTTATCACTCATCTACTACAGCTCTGATAACCATGATCAACACACAACACCATGGCTTAAAAATGGAGACATGCAAGCTATACTGTATATCCTTTCACTGTCGGTCTCTGGTGAGCTGCCTCTCTCTCTCTCCTCCTCCTCTCTCTCTCTGTCTCTCTCTCTTTCTAGTTTCTGTGTTATCTCCTGTAGCGTACAGTGAAGCCCCACTCTATCTCTGTCAGTGATGATGGATCTACGAGCTGAGATCTCCACACTATCAGGCACCCTCACTGTATGTGTAACCTGTCACACCCTCACTGCAAGATATGACAGTAACACTGAGAAACACAGGCCTGCTTAGATCGCCTGACATTGAAGGTAGCACGAGTTTGTTGTGATGTTTGTGCTCCTTCGAATGATGTGAGATTACTTCAGCTGTTCAGACCTTCAAACATGTTAAAAAAGAAGAAAAAAATGGAGGCCAGCATCAAGCGAGGGTGCTCAGAGGAATAATTCAGCTGTGTTTATGGAAAGTGCCTGAAGTGCATTGGAGACGCGGTGTCTCCTTTGAATCCGATGAGGAGTTTAGATCATACCTGCAGCTACAGTACAGAGGAGCGCTCTGAGTTGGATCAAACAGCTGCCAATATGAAAAGCACTGCCATATCCTCTCAGCACCCCGGGCTGTGTGAAATGAATACAGTTTCTCTGGCTTCCCTCTCCCCCTGTCACATGCACCGCTCTGGTTGGAAACATTTTTTCATAATTGCCTTTAATTCTATGTTAGGTGTCCCCACAGTGCCACTATTAAGGGTGAAGCTAAGCTGAAGAAACATTTCAACCTTTGTGATCAGGGATTTAACTCATTTCACGGTAGTATCATTGATCCAACTCAAAGGACACAAAACCCCCAAGATAATATGTGTATCCCTGCTATTTTCAATATTCCAATTGTTCCCATCATCAGGATATATTTTAATTGGCTGTGTGTATGCCGTTGTGAAATCCCTTTCATTTGGGTATAATTTAGTGTCTGATAAATCAAGTAGCTTGGGAAATGGATCACAGTTAAGATGCGTTAATGAAAGAGGGACTTCCCAATTTCAAATGAGTGAGAGCCTCATTCATTGTTTGAATTGAGCATCATACTTTCATCCTGACTTTTATTTTTCCTCGCTGGGAAGCTTCAGGTGTGAAGGCTCATTAATATAGGCAGTGCTGGGCATGTTGCATGCCTCCCCTCGCTGAGTTGTGGCTTTTTCACAGGGGTCTATTGAACTGTGAATGTTATGGTTAGGGCTGGGTTCAACAGAAAGGGCTGTTTAAGGAGAAAGAAGAAGTCTGAGAGATATCCATTAATTATTTTTGAGTGTGTGTGTTTGTGTGGCACACGCACACAAGTACAGGCATGAGTGCATTACGCATTCTCACCTGTTTTTTCTTAGAAATTGGGAGACAGATAATATTGGAGGGGATGATACTGAACAAAGGTTGGGCTGGATTTGAACCCAGAATATTGCGTTCATCCTTTCATGCGCCTTAGCTAAGAAATCCACAAGGACGCCTCTGTGTTCGCCTTTTTGTCTGTTGGATTTTCTTTCTGTTTAAGCAGTAGTCCTGTTGTGGCTGGATGGTACATACTAATTAAATTAAAGATTTCTGGTGGGACTAATCAGAGGCCTCTGATGAAAGACAAGAGACGTTTTGCAGCATTACCAGTAATCATCACAGAGTTACTTTAATTTATGGTTGTAATATTTCTATAATTGCAACCTGAATTAAATTTGAATATTTTGTCTTCCCAACTTTCTACATTAAAGATTTAAGAAGTAATACAAAGTTAATGATGGATAATACAATCATTAGCGGTAATCTGAAGTAAACTGCACTTTGAATGTAACCTTTTTCAGCTCTGATCAGTCTGTTTGTTTACCAGCACATTTTGAAACATGGCTGCATGAAATTTATATATTAGTGCCCCAAAAGTAATAGCAATTTATGATAATAAATCAAAATAGTAGCAATTTATGATGCAATAAGCATTTGAGAGCCTCCAGTAGGTGTTATTAGCGCTCTTTCTCTGGTACAAAAACATGTTTGGTGCAAGCTGAGGCCCCAGGGTGAACTGACTGTAAATGTGCATTCCTTTCTGCCTGATTTAAAAAGCAAAGTCTCATCTTTTTTATGCATTTACTTGATAAGAGATGAGCAGAAGGCATTCCTTGATCGAAATTATGACTTCTAAAAAAATAGCAATCATCTGACCATTGTGGAAATTAATATTTAATGTTGAATAAGCCACGCTTGTTTCAGTGAAAGTATACTGATGCTGCAAGTTTGAAGATAAGAGCTGATTTGGGATGCAGTTTCGCACTTTACTCGTTTGGAAAACAAAAACATTTTTAGCAGCACATAGAGCTTGGTGTTATATTATATCTTATACATAGTCTATTTCTATATCCAAATTTTTTGGACTGAAATCTGCATGCATGCTTGTCTTGCATTCTATACCTCTCTGGCAGTTCTGGGATCCAAAACACACACACACACACACGCACATGCACACACAGAGGGCAGCTCTGAGCCAGCTGTCTCCATGGAAATGAGGCTCTGTACCGTGGCCAGAGCCTCAAAGATGCATATCTCCTCAGAATCCTGAAAACACCTGATTGTATTCAGATTCAAATGCATTGCAGTGAACCAGACAGAAATGGGTTGTACAATCAAAAAGCACCCAGGAATGCCTGTGCCTCTCTCCACTGCTTAGTCTCTATAAAATTCTGTTTAAAAGTCTTGACACTGAAAAAAAGTCCCTTGATTGAGTATGATAACGGTTTGTACGACATATTAGGGGCTGGTTTTACAACATAGCAGCTGCACATGAAGCACTCTATTGTTACAGTTGAGTTAAAAGCCATACAAACTTATTGAAAAAGCCAAATGTTATGTTTAGGCTGGGTGCTTCAAAGACCTTGGCTGTCCCTGGTCCTAATTACAACAGCCCTGAGCAGTCTTAGTGAGTGTGATTTCTGTGCAATTGCTTCCATTAGAGTCTGCTGGAAAAGAAAAAAGAAAGTGGTGAGGTCCTATTTACTTTGGTTAGGTGCTTATCTACTTTGATTACATTTGTGTTGTGAGAAACATAGTTCTGGGTGGCCCCAAAGGTCCCTGAAGGTCAAAGATTAGATATACAACTGTGACCATCTCTGCGAATCACAATCTGTCTTTGAAGTTGTGGTTCTGGAACGATTTTGTTTATTATCTTATTGCGGCGCTATCGTTTCAGGCGAAGCAACCACTTTGGATGTGAAGTAAATTCATAGTTGTGAATGGGTGAATGTTTTTGCCATCACAGTTCAGCTGGTGGACAGTGAGAAATGTAAACCTCTGACACAGGAAGTTGTGTTTGGCCTGAATGATGGAGTATTACAGTCTGTCTGTCATTTTAGAAAGCCCACACTTAACCTGTTTGCTGAGTTATGTCCCAATTGCAGTTACTTCTCCACACATGCAATTTTGCAGCTGCATTTCCCTCCTGTTCTACACACTTTTTTTCATTTCTGTGGCATTTTACCTTTTGCACAGCAGCCTATTTAACAAGTTTCAGGCTTCCCCTTCAAATGAGCAGCTCTACCTGCAGGGCTGTGTTTTCTGTGTTTTTGCCTCATTGACTCTGGGCTTCCTGAATAGGTTATCTCCAGACTTGTTCCCACAAGAGCTGATGACTCAAAATGATTTCAAAGATGCATGATGAGAATGCAAAACCTTGTGGTCTGAAACAGCTTGATTTGTTGTGATTTATCCAGACGACCTTAATCAAACATCAAAGCAGACAAAATGAGCAAACTTGAACATAAAGGCCTACAGAAACTGTTTTGTGTCAGTTAAACTGGGTTTCGCTCATCTGCACAAACATGTGTGCAGGTTATGTCTCCTGTGGGGCCCGGGGCGAGCAGGTTACCCGCCAGTCCCCTCCCAGTCAGGTGCCCAGGTGATACAAACAACACAAACTATTAAAAAACTGCTGAATTAATGTGCAAATGAAACTGAAAGTGACTCCAAACAACAACAACATATGGATTCATCACACAATAATACAGCATAAATGGAGCTGGGTGATCTAGAAAAATCAGATATCATGATATGTTTGATCAAATACTTTGATATCCGTTAGAGATTTTTGACAGTCATTTTTAATGTGGATATGATGATTAAGCAGGCAGAGGCAAATAACAGAACAGCTACAATAGACTGATAAGTTCAGAAAATGTGAACTCTTTACTGTGTTGCCTTTAAAATCAAGACAAGAAAATACAGAAGGTTATTATGTCATCCAAAATCCCAGATGATATCTAGCCTCATCACAATGCCAATATAATATCGATATATGGCCCAGCCCTAAGCACAAACATAAGTATAAGGTTTCAGAGCATATTATCATAGCAAATGAAAGACATATTGCCCATCTGTGCATGAACTCTGGACCAGTGATTCTTGATGACCTTTGACAGAGATTGTGCCCATCATCCCAGATTTGTGGTGAGTCTTCAAACAGTTGCACTGCTGTGTCATGCTGATGTAGTATTAGGCCTACTGTGCTGATCAATCCACAATGATCTAGTTGTGGTCAAAATGACTGGAGGAGTGCCTTCATACCTGACATCTCTCTCTCAGCTGGTGCGAAGCATTCCACACCGACTCCTTGGCTCTCACAATCAACGAGCTATGGAATGCATACTGTCTACTCTAAGTGGATTTGACTGAGGGTAATAAATTTTCTGTGGGTGAGCAATGGGCAGAGTTGTATAATGATGAAGAGTCGAGGCTTGTCTTTGGAAGAAACAATGTCACCCAAGTAATGAGCTGGCTTCGAGTGTTTGTTATTTCAAAAGGCATTTTTCCTCTTCGAGGTGCAATCGTCATACAGTTGTGGACTGTGCTGCGGCATGTTGTTCTCGTCAGAAAATGTGGAATGGGACTTGTGTTTTGGTGTTGCCAAAAATACTATAACAGCAGTAAGGTCTTTAGATTTTATTGGCTTGAACTGAATGGAAATTAATGTATTAGGAGTTCTAAAACACAGGGCATGATAATCTTTATTCTAAATCCCTAAAATAAAAGAAAAATCACAATCACTATAAAAAAAACAGGTGGGAAATTGAAAGTTTCCATTCCCATTGACTTTGACAGTGAACTACCAGTATCCTGGCTGGGCTTTAACCCTTTTGGTGAAATGTTTACATGTGAAAAAGGGACAAAAAATACAAATTCCTATTTACACTGTGAGTGATATAGCAATCAGGGCTCTCAAAACTCCTTGATCTATTTGAAACAGTCCCTGACCAGTGACTTTAACTTTCTCAAAGCAGACCCACCCGTTTACTGTAATGGATTCTTGTTTCAAATCACGGCCCCTTTAAAATTAAGCAGTTCCAGTACACAAGAACAGGCAAGAATCACTGCATGCTGTGAAGTTATGACATGCACATGACAACAGGTATGTGTTAAACAAACTTGGTAACGCTGGTATTTAATGAGGGAGAGGAGCATAAACAGTGATAAATAAACAAAAGTGTTTACCACAGTTTAATTGGCAGTTGTGAGTGTAATCAACAGCAGGAAAATCCAACCCCATCATCTTCTGCTCTCCCACAGAGTGCAGGGGAACTTATCATCGACAAAAAAACTGAGAACAGCACACACAAACCTACTTACCCACGTTGCACCCATAGACCTTGAGCTATTAAAGCACGCTGCTGCATTTTGGCTTGTCAATACTAGATGCCAGTTTCACTTGATTAGTTGATTATAGTATGAAACACACTTCAGGACTGTTTGTACAATCAGACAAGTGTAAAACAGCATGAGCTCCTCTGCACCGTGTTTACCTAAGCCAGAAAAGTCATCAGGGGTGATGGGGGGGTGTTGACTGTTTCCTTTGCTTTTACCAACAAGCATCTGGAGGTCTGGTGTTAAATCATTGTGTTCTTCGGTGTTAATGTAGGTGGATTAACCTGCCATCATGGCAGCTCATTTATTGCCGTTCTCCTCCACATGAAATGAGGCTTCTTTGTGCAAATATGGTGATGCAGGTTGGCACAGAACACTGAAGGAATGTGCTGCTTTTCTTTTTATTGAATGCATAAATTTAGGAAGTCCAAACACTGGCCGACAGTGCTTGCTACCCGGGAGGATTCTCTGGAAGCATGTTGCTAAATGTAAATGTGTGCAGCAGCGGCAGCACTCACTCAGTCCCGCTCATCCATGCTGGGGTGATGCTTCTGTCAGTGTGGCCCTCTCAGATGGAATTACTGTCATAGTTGGCAGGATGACTCTCTTCAGGTGATAAAAGAGGTGTTGATACGGAAGCATCTGGCAGGCTACTGAGCTCAAGACAGATTCTGCTCTCACTCAAATCTATCAAATCCAAGACAACATCTGTTAGGGCCGCAGATTAGCCTAGTTTGATGAAATTGTAAAATTGAATGAGTCTTTTCCTCGCGCAGTGCAAAATATTGACTCAGTAGATATGCAGTATTTAGATTCAATTTCAGTCTGGAGAGAAGGCTTCACACTCACTTAGGTCATCCTCAATATCTTCTCCACAGTTCTCAAGTAACAGGGTTTTCCCTGAATGCTGTTGCCCAAGGCTTGTTTTGGAAAGCGTTTGATTGATTACCCAGATTTAAGGAGGAATCTCACACAATTTAACACAAATCATGAAAGACACCACAGAATAAACCGCGAAGATGTTGGACGGCGATGGTATTTTGAGTTTTAAACAGAATTAAACAGACTGTAACATTATAACCAGTCTTTCATAATGTTGGTAGACCTGTCAGTTGTGATTTGACTGATGCTGGTTGGTTAACTTTGCATACGGCTGTGCATCATCTCATATTAATGCATTTTCTATCACACAGAAGCTGACAGGCGTTTTCATTGCTAAGTCAGATTAAAACCTGTTGACGTCTTTCCACGCAAAGGTGAACTGAACAGACAAATTTTAAAATGAGAGTTGGCCACGTACGACGCCCTCCCCCCCAAAACAGACACACACATACACACACACACACACACACAAAGACATTTCTCTCCGTCTCTTTCTTGCTCTCAGATGTGGCCAAAACCCTGGAGGGACTGAAGCCATTTTTCATGTAATTACAGAAAACCTGCCTGACAGGCTCTGAGGCAGCTTGTGGAAGGAGGGAACTAGAATCTCTTACATTGTACTGTACATCTAACCAATTACTATCTGCAAAAGCTTATTTCACTTGTTTCACTTTCATTTAATGGTCCGATTTTGT
>OMLB01000644.1:7262-21995 GCA_900302555.1 Myripristis jacobus
TAGCTCCTTGAAAGTTTGAAGTCAGGCTAACTTTGGCAAGTTTAAAGGAGGCGAGACACTTGAACGGAGAAGAGAGGCGAGGAAAGCTCTCCCACCGGAGATGCGCGCGGCACATCGGGCCCCTGCAGCCTGCTGGGGAGGAGACAGCTGGAGAGGCTCTCCACCACGCAGAGCCACTAACTGGCTTCTGAGGCTTCCCCGCCTGCATATGCATGAAGTCAAACACTGGGAGCGGATGCAATCCATTGAAAGGGAGTATGACAAGCTCCCATCATAGACACGAGCACAGACAGTACCGAGGTAACACGTGCACACACACACACACACACACACACACATAAACATACACATACACACAAGCAGATAGGCAAACGTACGCAGACTCCAACGCAGGGCACCGCTCTGAAACCAACTGTTCCAACGTGGTTAAATTATCAGCCGTCAGCCTGGATTTACCCGGCTTCCGAAGGGGGGGGGCTGGAATTTAAATTTTCAGATCTGCCATAGAAATCACCCCCCTCTTGCACCCCTCCTTCTCTTGTCATCTGTCATGAAGTACAGGCGTTGGAGGCCCACTCATCAGTTTTACTCATTTCCTTTTTAAGATCACAGGGATTTATTTCAGTTTTACTCGGGAGGCTCCGCACAATGACTAAAGAAGCAGCGGGGACGGTTTCTAAAGAGACTCAAAGCTGCCATCAGCAAGACGATACACAAGTGGAAAATGTCTACATGCTCAAACTATTTCAGAAGTTTTATTTTATTTTATTTTATTTTTTTGGTGGATTCATTTGGAGACACTATTTGGCACCGTTTCGGCGTCACAGAAAGCTTGGGGTTGTGACTGATGGTACCAACAGAGAAATCAACATCATTTATTTCCTTTAGCCGATGCGCTGCAAAAATTTTCCCGTCTTACAAAGTCATTTAGTCTGACGCTCAGTGTTAAAATCTTGTTTTTTCTTAAAACAAGAGGAAGAGATCTGCCAGAGCTGCCAGCGCGATGAGATAATCCCTGTAGTTTCCGATGTAGTTTCACGTGTCTCAGGAGTTTGCCTGGGAAAAATGTTGCGTGCACGACATGTTGAAGGGATCATACGTGCAACTTGACAACTTGCCCTGGCGACTTGAAAGTGTTCACTTCCATTCAGTTTGTTGCAGGAGTGTCGCTGCTAACAGAGAGCTGCAGTCAGGCTAGCAGCAAACACTAAAGCTATCCCTAGACCGTCATAATAATGAGCTGAATAAATGTATATAAAAGTTTGGAGAAGGTTGTATAGGCCGTCGAGGGACCTATAACAAGTAATGTGACCGGCGATGCTTTCTCCACCTGGAAAGACATTTACAATTTGAAGCTGTCGGTGGCAAAACAAGCACTTTGAGAGGACGTAATTTGATGTGCATAAATGCCATGTTTGATTACAGCCAGCAGCCTGTTTCGCAACTGCCGGCTGCAGCATTGTCATTCAAAGCTGGACCAATTCCAAAAATTTCTGTCCCTATCAGTCATTTGGACCCCAAAGAGGGCACAGGGTGCAGGGTGGAAAATACTGGAGATATAGTTTAAGAGAAACAAGATTTTAGCACAATGTGATTTTTTGCAGCGTAAGAATTTTTTCGTTTGAACATACAGTGCCCTGTTTGGCAGAGTTTGGATATTTAAAGAATAGCAAACTGGCATAGTGGGCGATGGTGCCAACAGAATCAGAAATCATTCATCCCTTAAGCTGTGTTAGTGTATTTTTAATTAAGCGATCAAGCATGCAAGAGCAGGTAAGCTGTCGGTCTGTGGCTTTGCAGCGGGGGAAGTTTACATCTTTCTCCCAGCAGCCTGGGAGTTAAAAGCAGATCAATAGAGGCCCGTTCTCAGAGGCATCATTTTGATCCCTGTTGTGACTGCGACTTATGCCGTGCTCACTCATGCCTCTGCTCCTGTGCAGGCCACCGCCAATGAGCAAGTGGTAATAACTATAATGACGCAATTAGCGCTAATTCAATGCAAATGCCGCGCCACGCCAGACCTCAGACCCGCAGCGCTCCATCAGCCCCGGGCGTCAAAGGTGGTTGTCCTGTTGTGGCTTAAATGCTCCTGAGTAACTATCAAAGGCTGCACACTTAGACCTACTGCTCCAGCACCTCCGGGCACCAAGATATTTCATCCCAACACAATAGAAGATATTGTGTAGTCGGCTTATTTATGGATCGACGCTGTTCCCTTTTAGCTTGCAGGGCAGAGCTCTGCCACGGTCTAATGAGGCAGAAGACAACCTGAAATCAATAGCTGCTCCCAGTGCAATGCACTGAGAACAGCCCCAGCAGAGGACTCCAGTAATTAAATGTATTTCACCATGTATAACGGCTGGCTGGTTAAAGGTTGGCGAGCCTGAGAGTTATTTGTGGAGTTTATTTGCAAAAACAGATAAATGCCATTCTTGGGAAAAAAAGAACTGACTGTTGTATGTAATGCGTCACTTTCTGAATCCATATGTGAAATTTTGTTGCAAAAGCTGCATTTCCCATGCATTAGCATACCAGTGATTTTTGATCGGTATCACCGTGATTGTAAAAATATGTTTCACAGAAGTTAATACAAATGGAGAAATCAGTTTTTGCAAATGAACTCTTAATTTTGCAGATTTTGTCCGAATGTAGGTTAAGTTTTTACCTTGTCAGACCGCATCTCCCGCTTTCACCAACACTGAGGCATTTTTTTACTCTCAGGGCTTGTGTGTATTCTGGTCTTGTTAGTTTTAATGCATGGAGGCTTTGTGCATTCCCTGTGGTGGAGTGCTTTGGCCCCAATGTAAACGCTTGATGTAGTGCAAATGACTACTGTAACAGTGCGGCCAGGCTCTCAGCGGTGCACTGCACTGCAAAAAAATCTCCATCTCCACAAGTCACTTTGTCTCATATTCAGTGTTTAAATCTTGTTTTTCTTAAATAAGTGGGGAAAAAAAATAAAAAATCAGCCAGGAAGATATGATAACCCCACTTGTTTCCAGTGCTAATCAACTTGTTGACAGAATTTTCTTCAAGTGTCATTTTTCTGATCCTTTGCTGATCTGCCTTATCCTGCCTTGTTTCAACACATTTATACTTGCTCCCAGAAAAATTCCTGAAACAAATGAAATTGCATTGGAAACAAGTGGCTCTTTATTTTAAGAAAAACAAGACTTAAAGGCTGAATATGAGACTAAATGACTTGTTAAAATGGAGATTTAACAGTGTGTGGTTGCTGGTGTGCTGCTGTGGACTGAGGGGGAATGTGGAGTAATTACTCTGACAAGTCCACAGTGGAGGTGAACTGGGCTTCCTACTCACCAATCCCAGGACGCTTAATTGTGAACAACAGATGATGTGGCAACAATCATGAGCAAACCCAGTCACTTTTGTTTTTACTGGATCAACCTGTCATGAAATAGCATGCTGTTTTTAAGAGCTGATAATTATATCATTTTTCAAAACACACTGACAAAACAAAACACCTTGTTGTAAGCAAAAACAACGTACATACATGCATAGAGTCCATCAAGTGTCATTTTCTTGATACTCCAGGGCTTATTCTGCCTTGTTTCCACATATTTGCACTTGTTCCCGGAAAAATACCTGAAACAAGTGAAACCGCACTGGTAAGAAGTGGGATTATGCCATCCCACTGGCAGATTTTTGTTTTAAGATTTTAAGATTTGATATTGAATATGTGACTCAGTGACGTAAAATTGAGATGTCTGCAGTGCAGGCCAACTCAGAGTTCATACACAGCTCCGAGGCACTTGTATATATTATCAACAAAGAAATATTATATCAAAATTGTCATAAAGGCACAGTTAGACCACTTCCCCCTTTCACATAAACATTGTGTAATGATATCCATATTTCGTTCCATACAGGTGCACCATAAACGGCAGAAGTACAGTGATGAAAGCTGCGCCAAAGCAATATTCAGGGCCATTGCCTCAGGCAATGCGGCCTTATATTGTTGCATGTCGCTGCCAGGCAACTCAGACAACCTGGTGGTACTGGGCCATAATTGAAGTTGATGTTAAAAGACAGGAACAATGCGTAAGTCATGGGAGGAACACAGCGGGGTCATCGCTGAAACACATCCAGCACGCAGCCAAATGACACGCTGGTGTAGCTGCAGTCACCTTCCCTGTATACTTGATAAACTACTGCCACCGGGTACACAGGGTACAAAGCAGATACATAAACCACTGCCCTTCACACAAGCCCTTGACTTCAGCGCTTTGGCATAGCAGCGTTGAAAAGGTTATTGTCGTCGCTGAAGATGTACTCACAAGACAATAACCGGAAGGAGAGACTAAAAGGCGGAGGGGCTGAAATTACATCAACGCTACACTGAACTTAACATCGCCTCAAGGTGTTCGCATGCTATGGGAAAGGTGAATCATAAATTATTGTGAGAAGAAAGAGTCCATGGTAATCCATCGGGCAGTGGGATGAGATAATCCCACTTTTTCATAGGAGTTTTTCACAGAACAAGTACAAATATATTTAAACAAGGCAGAATAACACTTACTGGCCCACTGGTGTCAAGAAATCGACACTGGAAATGAATTCTGGAAGTTGATTAGCACTGGTATTTTTTCTTTGGAAGAAAAGCAAGATTTTAAGACTCAATATGGACTAAACGACTTGTTTTGATGGTTCATTTTTTGCTTGTGTCGATGGGCACCGTGCACATCATGGCCTTGATTCCATTAGTTTTCGGCAACATTAATTTTTGGCAGCGCCGTGGTCTGCCGACTACACGGTAATGGGTAAAAAAATGCCAAGGCTGACAGACTCTTTGTTTTAGGTCATCTTTTGGAAGGCTTGAGGCTCAGTGAACGTTTACTGAACTCGTGGATAAAGAAAAAAAGAAATGTTTTTTTTGTATGTGTTAGAATATCTCCTTGCATAAGCGACTGATGCTGCATGGTGCTCAGCGTAATCGTCGTAACCGCACATTTCCAGATGAGGAAGGATGGTCGCGCGACTCGCCCTGCACGGCAAAATATGGTTCATTCCCCAAGTCTCTCCACTTCTATTCCTAGGATCATCTGTTTTAAAGTGGGTGGAGTAGATTCACTGTAATCTGTCATTGTGGGCTACTAGTGTCACTGGCATCCCACTCCTGGTCTCCTAAAGCTCAGTGTGTTCAATACAATATGCAGCTTCTACTTGCAAATGGCAGTATCTTAAAATGAGAATCCATTTGTTTTTCGGTGTGATTTTATTTGATTAAAGAATAATCTGGGGAGAACTTTATCCACATAATCTCAAGAAAACAGCAGGTTTTACTCCTCAGTCTGAAAGTGACTGGTGTATTGCGTTGAGGTGAATGTTTGCAGTGTGAGGCATCTGTCACACACGTCCCCGAGTTGTTTATATGAACTGATATTTCGGAGATTAAACACAGCCAATACATTGCTTAGCTGTGTTTAGCGAGTGCTGCGTTCAGCAGGCGCGCACACACACACACACACACACTCTCAAAATGACAGAGAGGGGAGAACGTTATCATTCAACAGCAACATATCCTATCTATTATTCATGGCCCATGTACTCGCTGCAGTCTTCATTCGGTGTAACAAGGCTTTTCGATTCCAGCTCCCCCTGCTCTGACGGTGGTGCCCCTACACACACACCACGCCTGCCATGTGAAATTGTGGATTTTGCCTAGTTAATGCAGTCATATGAATTATTAATTGTAATAAGTGGAGCTTCCAGGCCCTATGTTTTATTGCGTCCTCCTTCACTGCTCCCTGACATTACAGAAATGGCAAATGTGTCCAAGACAGCCCAAGCCCATTAATAATAGCAGGAGGGAGGGTGCTTTGTTTCTCTCCTGACTCATGACCTCGTATCTCACATAAGGCCTCGCTGTCTGGTTGTACGGGATTTGATGCATTTTAATGCATTCCCTTCTAACCTCAAAGTACTAATCTTATAAAGTCTGTTTATTTAGGGGCAGCGGGAATGCTTAAATAAGCACGAGTCATTTGCAGTAAAAACTATGGTTAAGTGTGCATTTTGAACCAGTGCAAATGCCAGAGCTTGATTCCTCAAATGTGTTTTATTGAACTCTCTGAGCCCTCCGCCGCAGCTGTAATTATCTGTTATCATCAGTAATGTCTCTCTGTAAAGGTGAAAAAGTAACTTGGTTCTTGAGGCAGTTTCACCTTTTCACACCGTGAAAAACGGCTGGACAGTCAACTCAGATTAAAGGTAATAATCCTTCCCCGTCATTGTCACTCCTTTGTTGTCTTCCCTTCATTGTCTTAATAGATTAATGCTTTTTCATTTGAAATTGCTCTTGGCTCCAACAAAGCCAAGAGCTACACTCATGCCTTTACTCCCTGTGTTCCAGACCATGGGGAGGTCAGAAGCAAAATCTATGATTTATTACCCTCCACTAGTAATTTAGGTCTCATATGCTAAGGTCCAGCACAGCTACTGTGTATATTCCTTGTTTAAAGATGAGAAAAGGGGGGGAAAATCACTCTTATACATGTGGATTTATTCAAGTGAACAGTGGAAATGTAATTTATGTTGAGTAGGATGTTCTTTTCTTTCAAAAATATGAATGTACTTTTGTTATGTTATTTACATCTTGAGTTGGGGTCAGGTAGACACAATGCTGCGTCTGTTTGGAGCCGTACAGTAGACAAGTCTGTGTCCCTTGATAGTTGCACAAACAGCCAGGATGAATAAATATTTCATTTTCAGTTGAGTGGCATCCCAAGAGCAAAAAAAACAACATAGGTATAGCTATATTTGGATGCATTATTAGCAGAGAACTGTCATTTGATACAGTTTCTTTCTCCAGGACCTTGAACGTGCGTTTCACTGCTTCCTTTATGTGGCCGTGTGTCATTTTGTTTTTTGTTAAGGCAAAAGGATTTACATTGTCAGAGTAATTTATGCTTTGACGCTCTAAATCACAGATTCGCTGTAACACAAGTCATGATTCAACCTATATATCCAGCTCATGAAAGCTTTTGCGTTTAATGTAATCAGTGCATTTTTGGGGGGGAACGATCCCCACAGGCTTTACACACCATCTACAAAAACACAAGATGCTTTATTCTTTAGGAGTGAAATCGCTCTTGGATCAGTGACGTGAGATAAATCGGAGCTCATTAAATGTTTGAGTCGTGCTCCTGTTTATATTCCATTTTTGCAATATAAGTTTCCCTTTGAGCGCTGTGACAGTCATGCGGATGAATCAGATGCCACCTGGATATCAGACCAAGCTGTTCACCTGATCACATGTCCTGACGTGGGACACAGGATATCACCACGGACACCATAATAACAAGCAAGCAGTCCAGAACGCCGACAAGATCAAGAACGATGTTTATTTTAAGACCGGATTACAAATCTATAATCCAGGAATAAACGGCAAACCACAAATCTCAAAAAAATAGTTTAAAAGTGAGTTTGAAACTGTTTAAATGGCAACATGAGGGACAATATTTTCCTCTGAAACTGATTTTGTGCTACCACGGCTAAACAGGGATGAAAAAGGCACCACTTACAGAACCTTCATGAACTGGAGATCCAAGGAAAAGGAGACGTTGCCAGTACTCGCCGCGCTGGCAGGTGACCTCTGGGAGGCGCAGCGCGAACACACCACAGCGACAAACGCTCCGCACCACAGAGGGAGAACAAAACAAGAAACCTGCTGATTGCCCGGTCAGCTGACTGTCCGTGTCTTTACCTCGGAAAGAGCTCTCCCTGCGCAGGTCGCTCCCTTCCTGAGAGACACCGGGGTGAGGCTTTGTTGGGAGACACTGAAATGGGCATTTGGGGGGAGAACAGACCTGGCCATGCGGAGCGTCCTGCTCTGACTGGCCCAAATCCACTGGGAGCTCCTGCAGCTGACGGGCAGCTCAGTGCTGCTTCTTTTCCTCTTACACTTGAAGTCGAATCCTATCAGGCCTTCAAAAATTCTGTTTTCATATTCCTGTGCATTTCACCTCATAGCTCTGCCTCTTTTTTTTTTATTTTTTTTATTTTTTTACTGTAGATATGAAGTGCAACTCTCAGCAGAGTCCCAGCTGAATCGCCAGCACCACTGAAATTTTCCAACCAGAAAACAGAAGACGGAAATGAAAAATAAAAGGCAATAACAAAGACAAACACATACCTGGTTAACTGTATTTTAGTCAAAACACACACTAAATTTTTGAAACATACATTTTTCTTCTGATTTTGGAGTCATTCCAGCTTTTGGAGCTGTCGTTTGCAGCTGCAGGGATAACCGAACTGTTTCCCCCGGGCAACACGAAGCTGTTCTGCTCCTGGGTGTTTTTGCCCATAATGTTATATAATCCTCTTGTGGGATATTTACAGTCATTTACCCATTCAAGTGCCACTCATTGATGCAGTGTGGGATCTGGCACATTACGCGCACAGACATCTTGACATTGAGTGTCTTTTCTCAAAAACTTTTTCATCCCAATGTGTTGTACCCTGTGTAGTGAAGTCCGTGCCCATCCATCTACTGCCACAAAGCTGTCTGGCTGCTTGGGAAGCCTGCCAGATTAGCTGGGTGGTGGGTGGGTGATTGGCAACTATGACTGGTCTGAGGAAAAAATGGAGCTCCATGCACAAAGATGCACAATCTGAGTAAATCCATGCTTTTTATTCATGTTTTTTTTTACATGTGTGCACTGATCCAATTATCGTGTGCTAACCATATGCCTTTTTTAATGGAGCAAATTTAAGATTTCCTTTTGAATTAAAGTTGTTACAGGCACGTTTGTCTGGAAAAAATCCGATCTTTGGTGCTGCTCCTCGGGCTTTTTGCTCTTTTGTAAAAATTCCCTTTGTCGCTTTGTCTTCGTCAAAACAACCAACCACAGCATGTTGTGCAAACGGGGCAGCCAAATACTGCCAACGCACGACCTTGAGCATCCGATCTTACAGCGTTACGGCGGAAAAAAAAGGCGATGAGACAATGAAAAATTTCCGTTTCCCTCATTGCCAAAAAACAGCTCACACAGCCAAAACAAGGAAAGACAGAAGAAGAGAAGAGAAGCTACAAAAAAAGGAATTAAACTGAACAAAAGAGGAGAAAACATTGGAGGTGTGTTTCAGCAACGGTGACTTGTCAAGACAAAACACTGCAGGAAGTTAAATTATAATAGAAAACGTGTCATCTTGTGTGCTTCTCTGTTAAGGTTGCAAGTATTTGGGCCACGTGCATGTGCCTGCATGGAGGCCGGACTGAAGTTCAGCAGGGGGAGTTAGGTGGGGTAGTTATTGCCATTGAAATTTTCACCAAACTGGCCTGCAGCAGCTTGAACAGCAAGATAATCAGAGAAACCATTCAAAGGTTCGTTGCACTGAAGTTGCATTTTCACACCGTTTGTGCGACGGGGGCGAGGGTGACCCTGCACAACAACCCCATTATTCAGCAGCAATATCAGGGTGACATAGTGGTAATAAAGACCGCCCCAAATACAGAAGGACACTGGTTTGATTCTGGCAGCAAGATGAAGAGGATTAAAAAAAAAAAAAAAAGATACGTACATCCCAATTCCTAATGGGATGTGTGCTGGATCGAGAAAAATACCTCGCAGAGTTGTACGGACAGATCCGCACACCGAGGATTTTTATTTTTTTTTTTTATGCTGTGATGTTTCAAGTGCAAGGCTCTTCCCCGAGACTTTGTGATTGATTCCCGCTGCAGCCAACATATCCATCACCAGCTGTGTGTCCTGTCAAAGTGTCCTTGAGCAACACGCTGAACCCTACCTGCTCTGCTACTTGCAGTCGCCCCGGAGTGTCAGCTAAATGTAAATGCGGCGGAATGGTAATCAGCTCGGCCACTCGCTGCCATTGTTCGGGCCCATCTGTGCTCTGATTGACACGAGACATTGATGCGACCGGACGGGCCGCGATGGAGACGGAACGGCTGTGGGCTGGAAACATCGCGTGGCCAATGCTAATGTCAGTATCA
Organism: Myripristis jacobus; assembly: GCA_900302555.1. Lineage (NCBI taxonomy): Eukaryota > Metazoa > Chordata > Actinopteri > Holocentriformes > Holocentridae > Myripristis > Myripristis jacobus. Next base: position 17,236 of record OMLB01000644.1, read on the forward strand.
ACATAATTAAGAGCAATATGGACCAAGTATTCCCATCAGGCAGACGCTGGAAATTGGATATGAACACTGCCGTTACCTGGGAGAGAGAGAGAGAGAGCGCAGATGTGAGGAGTGCGATCGATATCCGGCACTGCAGCCACAGGTTGCGTTAGAGTGCAGTTCATGGTCAGAATGTGAGAATTTATCTCTGCTTCGTTCATTACGGGTATCTTCACAACCACCGTGTTCGCAGGAATTTATTCAGTCTCCCCAAACTCACTGTTTTATTGATGAATATTGATATATGATAGTCAGCAGTATCGCATGCTTGTAAAGCACATCAGGAAAAAATGAGCCGAGCAGTTTGCACCCTGCCCTTCGTATTTTGCCATTTCTCCTTGTGTTGGTATCTGCTTTGAATACAGAGGAAGGTAAATTGCAAAAGTAAAAGCCACAGAGGGGCTGGCTAGAATGACTCGAACTGGAATAGCTGGAAGTTTCCCCTGCCGCCAGGATTTCTTACCTCTTTGAGAACAGGTTACAACAGCAACTTGTTTTTTTTTTTTCGTCCTCATGTGGAATTTTACTTTGAATAATCCCCGCAGGACGACTCAACACCGAATCACAGGTGTCTCCCAGATAAAGAGTCCTCCGAGGTTACGTTATGCCCATCACTTCGAAATGTCGTTTCTGAGAAATCACGTGTCCTTTGGTTCAAAATTTAACGTGGCACTAAACACTACAGCACCCATGAGCCTCAGCAGCCGGTAATGTTGTAAAAACACTAAATATATTCAGGATTATATTGTACTCTGGATCGAACCGTAGCTGCGGAAATGATCCGAGAAATAATCCGCCCGTGTGAAGGCGACTCAAAGTTAGCTCAACTCCACCGGCGTGGGCGACAGAATCTGAAGCTCGGTGATTGGTTGTTTCTTGAGGCTGTGCTCTGTGGGAGTTGGACTGTTTGTTTGAAGTGATGAGTTTCACGCCCGTCCAAGTGTCGGAAACGCTCAGACAGGTTTCACATCACATTGGCATTTGGGGGAAACGAATGGGATTTTTACTTCCAGAACCCCGGTCGCCCAATATGAACCCGCAAACTTCACAACTTTTTTAAGTGTTACGATAATTTCTGATGTGTGAGGCTGTTTCTGAACACTTGTAACTGTTGTTTACAGTCCCCGGCTCATATATATAACTGGGCAGAGTGAACCTGAACAAACCAGATATGAAACTGCAACAAAGAAAAATTTTCCACGACGAAAGACGCCAAACTGTAGGCGCAACAGCTGACATGAGACACCCGTACCTTGACCACAGGAGTGCTGTGCTGTACTGCTGCATTCTTCACATCTCCAGGCTTTTCCCTGTCAGACGAGCCAAAGCCCAGCCTGTTTGAGAGCGCTGCAGAGATAACATGCTTGGTCATGAGATTACTGGAAACTGGGGCGCTCCCCTTCGCTCGATACACCAGTTTGTTCCCATCCATCGCAATTCAAAAGGGCCTTTGATCAGGCGTGACGCAAATTGCTATTTAGAGTAAGTTTTGTGCCATCATGTCCAGCACATGTAAACAGATTCGGGTCTTTATATTGATTTAAATGTGAGAGGCTCCCAGGAGAAAGCTATCAGACAAGCCGAGCAGGCTCGGAGGAAGGGTAAAAGGCGATGATAGGGAAGTCCTGCTGAGGTGTGCGGTTTGCCGACGATGTGATGGAGGAACGATCATGGGCAGTGATAGGTCTCTGCTGAGCGAGGCAGATGAAATTTTAAACACCTATATGGTCTTCTTTATGCAGAGCGGAGCGGAGGGCCTGTCAGTGGAAATCAGAAGGTGCCTGATGGTTGGAAACAGTTGAAAGGTTCTGCATAAGCGCCCGCCCGGCTAATTAGCGCCGTGAATATGTCGACTCTCGCTGCAGGGATGCGTACATCTAGACTCGTCCGCGGCGCTTCTCCCCGTCTGCAAACACACGCGTGCACACACATGCGTGCTGGAAGAGTCCTGCAGGACGGTGTCGAACCCCCACAACCGTCCTATCTGTGTCACTGTCAGATAACAGAGCTGAGCACGGTGGAGAGGTACGCTTCACTTCTTTACGTCGTCGCCATCTAATGCACAGCCCGTAGACATAAAACATACAGCGCTGAGTCTTTGATTAAAACTACAGCAAGGATGGCCCAAGGTTGCTGCATTTCAAGTCAACAAAGCCGGGTTGATCAGAGGAAGTGCTGACGTACGAGGTGCTGGATGGTGTCTGCTGGATGTGCAGCGGGAGAAATATCTCAGCACTCCCTGCAGAGTTTTCATGACTCAGAGTCTTATCACTTACACATTACTCAGCTTTAACCTCCGCTAGCCACCTTCCTCCCCCTGCCCTCCCCCAGGACCTGTGCCAGTGAAGCTCTGAAATGAGATGAGAAGGTTTTTCCTGTTTGGACGGGCTGTCTCTGGTTGAGCCTTGAAAGGATGATGGGGTTTTGTTTACCCTGGTGTGTGTGCGTGCGTGTGTGTGTGTGTGTGCGTGTGTGTGCGTGCATAATTTACCGATAAAATCTGGTCTTGTTATTGCTCTTTCATCTCTGAACAAAAACAAAACAGAGAGAAAGGACGAAAAAAAGAACCCACCCGGCATGTTTTCCTATCTCCTGCTCGATCTTGGGAAAGGGATTGTTGCTGTTCCGCAAGATGATCAGGTGTTAGTTTGCTGACTGAAACAAAATATTTGGAGATGAAAGAGGATTTGCTTTATCTGCTTTCTGGGTTCTTAAAGGGATAGATTGACATTTGCGGCTACCTTCTCCCACTAATCTTATTTATTTACTCGTATCAATTTCAGATCAGCGGACGTCGTTCTCCCAATCAAACTGAACTGAGAAGACTAAAGGTTTCATTCAATTTCCATGCTTCTTTTTTTTTGACTCAGGCCTTAATGAGGCTTTTGCAGTTAGTTAAATGTGTATGAGGCCATGTTGCCATCCAAGACTCAAGTTCTCATCTATTGACTACAGTTAGCCTTCAGCAGAGTTGTAAAAATGAATGGATCGCTGAAGACGCAGTAACTTCATAGCCACAATCATTTTAAAACTTTAATTTATCCTTAACTGTACTTGTTTGTCACCTTTTTGGGATTTAATAAAGACCACCAAGGCTTGCACCATAGAAGTATATTATTTTCTGCAGAAACTCCATCTCAGGTTATCGGTGGACAGGATTACTTAGGTGCAAAGGTGATACGGCGTGTAAAGCGAATAAAAATATCTAATTATGTCATGAATGATCGCCCCTGTCTTTTTGCATACTGTCAGTCTGTCAGCCAGCAGCAACAGACACCTCGCTGTCAGCACTCTGGACAGCTGACTAAACAAACGACAATAGACAATGGAGCAAAAGTCGTGACTGGAGGTGTGCCCCGTGTGACTCAGACACTTCCGCTGAATGGGAGCAAACACATTTCCGTAACTGCCAGCATGAAGATCAATTACGGTTGTGTTTGCATCATTCGCCGGTTTAGTGTTTACCAATCCTCGCATGCTCGCACTGCATGTTAAGTTGTTGTTTGGTCGCTGTGGATTCTTGCTGTTCTTCCTTGTACCACCATCATTTTGCCCCCAGCATGTGCCATTTTACTGGAGTAGAAACCACACACACACCTGGGCCTAAGCTGGTGCACCGGCATGCCCTACTTAGGGGACGAGTTGTTTAAACAAGTAACCGCTAAAAGATTTTTCCCCTATTAAATGCCCCAATAACTTATCTCTTATTAAACTTGAAATCTGTGGCCACAGCTGCAGCTCAGAGCACTTCAGCTCCCACTCCAAAAACAGTCCACATCCAGTAAACCTCTTTGGTCTTTCTGACCTTGGTGAATTTAAAAAAAAAACAACAAAAAAAAAGCAACAACAAAAGAAAAAGATGAAGGATATCTACGTCCAGGCCTTTAAATATAACCATTCAAAATCATAATCGTTAGCGGTGTGATGAGTTTCCACAAAAATTGAAAGCTGCGATTGTGCAGTCCTGAATCATGTGTTGAGCCATGAGTCTTGCATATAAAATGTTTTTTTTTAGTGTGATGTGCAATTACAGTGAACGCATTTGTGATGTAACATTCAACTTTGCTTTTCATTAATAATAATGTTAACAACTGGCTCACTAACTGACTTTTCCACAGTCTGCAATCTACGTCAGTTTAATATTTTAAGCAAACCTGTGATACAAATCGAAACACTCAAGTACCAACTGAACCACGAAACCCAGTACAATCACAACAGTTACATCCCTAATAATCATGCATGAATATAAACAGGGCTACTGTGGAATGAGGAGGCCTTTTTGTCAAACTGTTTGCTAAGAAATCACTGATCCATTTAGCATTTAATCCAGGACTGGATGATTTTGCTTCATATAAAACCTTCCATAAGCTCTACCAACACAGCGTACAGTGTGTCGACAACAGTGTAAAAGTTCACGAAGCACACAGACCGTTGATGGACTTGTCATGGTAAACAAATCTAAGCTCCTCTGGATATTTGGATAGAGATGTTTCCACTTGACAAGCATGCGTTTGGAAGGATGCCCATTCTCCTCGCTGCTATCTGTACATGGCGAGCCGAGACAGAGCCCAGCGTGGAGAACAGCGTGTCACGGTAATGGAAGAAAATCAGATGAGCTGAAGCTGTGCAGGCAGGCGGCCCTCGGGAGTGCTGGGAATTGAGCGCGCTGCTCCTCTGGTGGCTGAGCAGACATCAGCCTGCTGACGGGCGTCGCTCGGAGG
>OMLB01000644.1:22020-36385 GCA_900302555.1 Myripristis jacobus
GAAACACCGCCTGCCCGCCAGCCTCCCGGCCTGCCCGTAGGCCCACGACAGACGTCAACATCCCCCAGATCCAGAGCTGGAGGTGGGACAGGAGGTGGTGGGAGGGTGGGGGAGTCGATTGTGGGGACATCAGCCTCTCCTCGGGAGGGGACGGTGGTTCACCAGCTGTTAGAGGAGCGCAGCTGCTCTGGAGGCCTCTCCCCTAGCAGGTGTTGCTACCTGATGTGATTCAGGATTTTCCCAGCGGTGGAGACGGAGCGCACAGCCCCTCCCACCATGTACACACACTCACACACACACACACACACACACCTACACAAACACCTCCTTTTTCACCTCCAGATAGCACATGCCCTCCACTAACAAATCCAATTAGTGAACTTAACTCTGAAGCCAAAACAGGCTGCTCTACTTAATCTTGTTAGTCGTCGCCATGTTCAGCAATACAGGGGAAGGAGTGACACGGAAGCGTACGTGGAAGGGAAAAAAGCATGTGGCTGTCCTCAGAATTAGTAAAAATCCCATCAAAATGTTCCATACAATGGTAAAAAATAGTTGCAAAAGTATGAAACATTAAGTTACTATCTGTTAATGTTAAAGAGGATTGAAGCAGGGTTGGTAAGGCCTCTATTCTGCTCTTGCCTACATAATTACTGCATCATAACTGCAGTCAATAAAGCTGTATAAGTGATTACCCGAACTCAGTAATATATTCTGATTAATTTCGAGTCATTTTCAGGTCGCTTATTTGAGGTATAAAGACGCAGACAAGAAAATATAAAAATAAGGCACGGTTCAAGTAACTTATTTCAGGCTTGTAAACACGCAAAACCCAAATCTTCTTCTTTTTTCACTGCAGAACACCTGCTCCTATTTAAACAGCCCTCTGAGCCTTTCGCTGCATTTTTTAAAAGCAATCCCGGAAATAACCGGATAATTTCCACAAGTAACACCAATCAAAATGGATCTTTTTTTTTTTTTTTGGCAGTGTATCGGCACAAAAGTACTTTTTAATTATTATTATTTTTTTATTTAGAACATTTTAGACGGTTCAAAGTATTCTGACACTACCAAACCCCAGACACACTGCCTATTTTGGAAGCGTTTCTATTCCCTTTCGGCATGCGCTCAAAAGCAAAGAGGAGAGAACATCATGATTGCAATTGAATGTTTTGAAGTGATATGTAGTCACCAGTGTGTTGATACACCTCTTAAAAGGAAATATCTTGTCCTTCATCTTTTCTCTCAAAGGAGCGCGTGTGTTTGTGTTTGTGTTTTTTGTGTATGCGCGCGCGTGTGTGTGTGTGTGTGTGTTAAAGAGTCGTGCCTTGAAATGGGAGTAAGGGCCAGACTACACAGGGCCTTGAGGAGGAGAAAAAAAAAGCATAAACCTTGTGGGGATAACTCCCCCCTGTTTGTCTCCTGGCTAAGAGTTTATGAATGTTGTCTTGTTTGTTGTTTCAAGGTCACATAGCAGTCAGCAGTAAAGTCAGATATCGCCTTCTAAGTTCACAGCGCTCACTCATTCGACTTTATTCCACCCACTGCTGCTTTCTCCTGTCATGTCAGGGCTTTGTGAGAGGCGCTTTCACGGGGCTCACTGTTAGACTTAGTAATTAGCCACTTTGGTTTTGAAGACCTGTCTCATTACATCTTATTTGGAGATGAAGGCGATTGTCACCATTTTACACGAGGCTCGCATACGAGGTCGACCGCTTTCAAAGCCGCGGCGCCTGCAAACCCGAGGAGCTAATCTAGTTTGTGTTTTCCGCTAATTGCCTGTTTACCCGGCGCAGTCAAACCGCACGCGAGCACGCCCCCCCTTTTTTTAACGTGTTGATTTATTTTTGAATGTTGAGTGTTGACGGCGCTGTTTTATCATTCACTTCCAAGGACAAGCGAGGCGCTTTGCAGACACACTTTGAAATGCAGACAAAGATGTTTAGATTCAGATAATGGGAAATTTGCTGTCACGTGCACGTCCATTGTCACAGTGTATTATGAGAAAAATATAAATTGCTTCCGATGATGTGACTCCCCCTAGACGCCATATTGGAGGTCTGCAGCTCTTGGGCGGCAGTGATGCAGCTGCAGGTACTTTGCTGCTAAAATGACCTGCGGCCACATCACCGCTTGGCTGTGGCCAGAAATGCAAAATGCCTGAACGTTTCCACCACCAGAGGGCAGTGCAGCACAGGTTTTCTGGCATTTGTGATTAAGTGTTGACTTTAACAAAACTACTACAAAACAAGTGCAGTACTTAGCGAGCCTGTCAGTGACTGAAAACTGCGATCTAACTTGTTTCTGTCTATTGCTGATTTACCAAGTGTTTACAACCTAATTAATAACCTAATTATAAACCACTCATAACCCCTTAATAAGGGTAGTCTTATGTATTTAATTAAAATACTGCATGCTATCATACAGTAAAACCTTTTCTCCGTGTAAATGAACTCCGAATGAGTACTAAAATAAGCAAAGTAGTAAATCTAAGTGGGGAAATTAAGCATGCATAAAAATGTCAAACGAAAGGCCAGTTATGAGAGTGAAAGAATAGAAAGATGGTGACTCTGGTGTCAAACACTGTGCTGCAGGAGTTGAAGTAAAATGGACGGGATGGGATGGGAAGTGGCGTTTGAGAGACAGCTAAACTCACAGTGGACAGTCTGCGTGACTCGATGGAAGAGCCGGTCACAGAAAACAGAGACTGCCTGAAAGCTGAGCTCGAAAACCAGGGCAGAGGTCTGTCTGCGCCCAGCTGAGACGTGGGAGCTCGCCTCGGGCGGTGGAAACCGGACACTTCCACTCACTTCCAGAGGAAGACAGAAAAAGATAGAAAGTGTCACCAGTGTGACCCGGAGGAGGCTGAAAATGAAATGCACTTTTTGTTTTACTGTCCATTATATCATAATCTCAGACATGGGCTTTTCTTAAAAATGTGTGCAGAATGCCCTGATTTGTTTTCCTTGACTGATGAATGCAGACTTCAGTTCCTCTGCACAGCCAAAGTATTTCATGTAGTTTATGTTAAATGCTCTATCAACAGCGTATGAGGATGCTTTATGTTTAAAAGTGTTAAGGGCGCCATGGCCTGAAAAATGCAATTTTCGTTGTTTTTGTGTGATAGGGGAGGTCTTGGGTCCACATACATACTGTCCCATGCATTTCACCTATGACAAATGGAGAAGTGCACACAGCCCGTTTTTTGAAACTGTCCTTGTAAAACGAGGAGATTTGAACTTCCTCTGATTCCTGACATCAGTGACTCCGCCCACAGGCAACAAGCTACCAAGCTAGCGAACTCAGCCAGTACCCCTCCGCTCCCAGGGCAACAAGTTCACAACATATTTACAACATATTTAACAAAAATAACTTACCATTCTGAAACATCTTGTAATAACCGGATTTGAGGTGGTTTGGGGTCGTACGGTTGTATAACATCACGCTCAGGGTCCCGGTTTCACTCTTGCTAATCCCTGGAGGGGCCGCTGCGTCCATGCACGCAGCCATCACCATAGCAACGCAATGCCGGCTTCGTCTGTGGTTCAGGATCGGAGTCGGGCTCAAACACGTACGGTTGTATGACATCACGCTCGGCGGTAGCCATGACAATCTTACATAAGATGATAACTCGCTTTCGACAAGTTTTCAGATTGTTACTGTATCTCGTTGGCTCTGTTTTTCTCTCGCTCAATATGGCGGTGCGCTATTGTTTACGTCCCAGAATGCGTTGCACAGTGACGTCGGTTGATTGGCCCGACCATATGTCACTCAGAAAACAGTCAGCCAATCAGCGGAGAGGGGCTGATTCTCTCTTCTGATTGGCTAAACGAACCGGAGCTCCTGGATAAAGGCAAGAGAGAGGAGCTGTGAAACTGTATTTATCAGACCACAGGTTCAAAACCACAAATACATCATGCAGGGATATCAACAGTTAAAATAAAACCCTGGGAAAGTGTATACCATGGGGCCTTTAAGTTATGTTTCAGAGCTGTGAAGTCTGAGGAGCAGGCTTGTATTCTTATTTGGTTTGGATGTTGTTTAACATCGCTCTCATTATGTTATCGCTCATGTCGGTTATGTTTTGTGGTTTCGTGTAAGCCCATGGGGGCTGGGCACCTTCTGGTGCACGGCACCTGGAAAAATAAATTACCACGACTACTACTACTCTATACACTTGCCAAAGAAACAACAGTTTGTCACAGTCAGACAAGTTATTTCTTTTCCTCTTTTTTTTTTCCACATTTAGCGTCCTGCACCTGGAACGCTTGTGGGTCAAAAATCGGAAATTTCCACAGGGAAATTTCGACCTCTGACTTTGAACGGCAAGCAGCATTACACTGGTTACTTTGCTGAATTAACTTGCCAACAGTTTTCTCAGGTTAATATCATTACCATCCTCAGTGCTCAATCAGCCTGTTGGCCGGCTAGCTGGGCCTAATTAATATTGTGTGAAAGCAAATCTACCTAATCGCTCCATTCACTTTAACATAACTTCACTGAACTACAGCCACAACACAGATCTTTTTCAGATGTTCTGCTTTTTCTGGTTGTTATGTTATATTTAGACATTTTTCACGCAGCCAGTTTTCCTCTGGACTTCCATGACGGCTCCAGACGTGGCTGCTGGGAGATCTGTGATGCAACTGTCCGGCCTCTGTGGGCACAACATGAGAGATTCACACACACACACACATGCACGTACATACAACCCGCCTGTGTGTGTTTCCCAACTGGATGATTCTTCTTATGATACACAATGGCAGAGGCGCGCAGACCAGACGGTGCCAGAGTAGAGTTCAAGACAAAGAGATCTGCAGCGACGGGTGATAAATAATGTAGGTGTAATATCCCGAAATGGACGCGCGGTTTGGCGGAGTGGAGGGGAGGGCGGAGGAGGGCGGGGCTCCGCGCTGAGAAGCAAAATCATTCCCTTGTGCATAAGCAAAGATCAATAACAATAATAAAGCGCATAGTGGTGAATTATTCATCAATTCTCTGCGCTCTCTCTCTCTCTCTCTCTCTGTCTCTCTCTCTGTCTCTCTCTCTTTCACTCTTTCTGTCTTTCTCTCCCTCTTTTATCCCTCCACAATGTCCTCAGCTGACTCAACTCGGCATTAAAGGCCTTTTAATGCCGCCGCTGTCTGTCTCCATAAAACTTGTCAGAATTTGTTTTCATTAACAAAGAGCCGAATGCATATTATTAGGGTTTTGTTTTTTTTTTTGTCGAAGTAAATGCTTTGATGAATGGATAACTTCATCTCTGATCCCAGCCAGTCTTTGGAATCTGCACCAATTCTGTCAGTGGGTTGAAATTTGTAAGGCTGTGTGAAGTAGACTGTGGTGACTGGCATTTATAGCTGTTGCCTGGCTGCGTGCACAAATAATACATGTGGAGTCAATCACCCAGCTGAATGCACGCTCCCAGAATATGTATCTATTAGCTCAGATATGTCGTTGTCACATTAGGTGAGCAAAGATATGAGACATAAATGTTATTTTTTTGTTGTTGTCTTTTGAGCGGGAATCATCTGGGTTTGGAAAACAATTATATATTCACACACAAAAAAAAAAAACAGAAACCGTTGCTTTTTCCAGTTTTCTTGGTGATTGTTTCCTTTCTGCGGTGTTCCCATCAATTCGCCTGGACATTTTGTGCCTCTGTTCATGTTGAAAAGCAATACAGATAAGACAGCAGCAACACCAAAGCCGAGTGAGTTATTTGAAGTGCAGGAAATGGCATTGATCAGACATGATAGATCTGGGGACAATGTGGCACGAGGCCCCTACAAGGCTTTCCAGCTGCTGGTGATGGTGCTGCCACTGTGTCTGTGTGAAGTAAGCGACAGTGTGTGTGTGTGTGTGTGTGTGTGTGTGTGTGCAGTGGCCAGGAAGGGAGACCAGAGACAGGCAGTGTGAGGGTGAGTGGTGATAGAAAAGGTGAAAAATAACCCAAGTGCATTTACTCACGTACAATTTTGAGGCACTTTACTTGAGGATTTCCACTGTATGATTTACTGCACTGCATCTGAGAGAGAAATATTGTATTTTTTTTTTCTGATGCATTTATCTGATAGATGTATTTAGGCCTTCTACGTACTTTGCAGAAAAAAAAGCTTTCAAATGCAAAACATCAAATATGATGCAAACTTGCCAGCAGTATATGGAGCGGTTAGATCTACAACATTAAAATGCATCTGACGGGTCATGCTGCATTCATTTAAACTGGGAACTCATTAAAAAGGGAGCTTCGACTCAAACAAACGATCATCCAACTTGAAACCACAAGTTGGAAATTATATCATTTCAGAGCTGAAAACAGATTTGCATTTTGTTGTTTATGCTAAGAATCAATATAAGCGTTTAGGTAGATACTGCTGAATATACTTTGGGTATTTCCCCCCCGTGCAGAAAAATGCAGCTTCATCTTCTTGGCATTATTATTTCCCGAGTTGCCACCATGGACACAAAGTTATGGAATAGAAATTTATAGAAAGTGAGAATTTCCAAGAGTTCTTAGAGTTAATTCATAAATGATATACGACTCTGAAAGGATCAGTTCTTCACAGTGTGTACCTTTGCTTTTCATACTTAAGTGCATTTTACCGCCAATACCTTTAAATAAGTAAGTGATTGCAGAACTGTATTTTTCCATCACAGTACTGACCACTTTGACTTAAGTAAGGTGTTTTAAGGTATTTTTTTTTTACATGGCTGGCTGGTGGCTGGGTGGGTTGGCTGTCCCTTGTGCTGTATCAAAACGGCCCTCAGTTTTCCAGTGAGTTAACAACAGAATGGGAACTCTGCTGAGAGCTCAAACACAGGGATCTATTTTTGCCGGTACCCCAGTGTACTGTACTGAAAATGAGAACAGAGCAACGCAAATAATTAGCACAGCACAGCAGGCACCTTAATAAGTAAACAGGTTTTTGTGTAGTGTCACTGCATACAACCACTTCCTGTCAAACCCGCATACTTGTTTTCCATGACACATTATATTGAAACTAATTATAGTTGTTATCAGGAGTGCGAACAGCAACTCTGCTCAGTGTTTTAATTACAGGCACTCTTAAAAAACAAGCGCAAATTTGCAATAGCTGACACCACGTACGAGCATGCATACACACACACACACACACACGCTGATGCTTGACCTCCATGGGAAATTTCAGCCTCATAGGTAGGAAGTTGCAGTCGCCATAGGGTGGGCGCAGCAAATCCAGTGGCGCCTCCTGCAAGGCTCAATGACAAATGGTTCATGGGCTATAAAGGGGGCGTGGCTAAAGTACAGCCTGTCCTTCACCAATTAGGAAGGGGGCGTCACCAGACTTTGCTGAGTCTGGCGATGCCTCCCACATGTGTCTACGGCAGCCGGTTCATGAGTTATGAGAGGGGACGTGGAAAAATGGTGTGTGTGTGGGTGTGGGTGTGTGTATGTGTGTGTGTTATATGAACCTGTTTAGAAGTTATGTGCCTTTTTGGGATAGGCCACTCCCATTGCCACGCCCCCTTTTAGCCTATTGGCATGAACACAAACGTGCGCCTTCACACACAAACACACACTTGACCTCCATGCCAGATTTCAGCCTCCCAGCATGAAAACTGTGTCCGCCAGAGGCTGCAGGAATTTTTGTTGACCGATCAACCGACTGACCGACAGAGCGAGCTGTACAGCTGCTGCTGGCAGCTAAAACAAAAAAGAAAAAAATTAAAAAGCAGTCAGCATTTCTGTTATCACACAGTGCTCTTGTGTAGCCGTTTTCTGCTGCGCTTGTTCTCAGCCCATCAGCCCGGAAGGCTTTGAGCTCTTGTGTGATTGATCCTTCATGACATACGCCGCTCAAAACTGTGTAAAGCCAATTACCTGCTTTTCATTTTGTCCGTTTTGCATGTAGTGAACAATTGGGAGTGGAGGCACATGGAGGTCAGGAGCTGAGACTAAATTACATTCTCTGGACCCCCAACCGCCAAAGTTGACTTTTATTAACCCAAGAATTTGAGGAGATTTTGCCTTATGGACGCTGATATGACAAGATCATTTTGTTTGTATTGTTTAGATGCCACACTTGAACACTGTGGATTAAAACCTAATGTTGTAATCACTCACATGTTTGTTTGTTTAATTATATCGCTGCAGTTTCTAGTGAATTAAATTACAATGAAATTAAACTACTCCTCATTTTGCTGAGGACCCCTTGGAAGCCCCTCAAGGACCCCCAGCGGTCCCTAGTCCAGACTTTGAATACCACAAGAGTACCAGAGTGCAATGGCAGGCTGTTTTGTCATCTATTCATTAAAATGCACAAATCAGTAATCATAGTAGTCACTGTGTCCATTCTGCTATATTACAGATCCTGATTCTAATTGAATAGGTTCTACTGACTTCTACTGATTTCATTTTTAATATTCCCAAGAAGACAAACTATTTAGACAGTAGAACTTTTTTTTTAGTCACTAGTTAATATTCTGTATGTTTCTGTGCTGGTCAATTCATGTCTGTCACATTGAAGAGCATTAAAGACGCCTTATTATGGATGACACAGCTTTGATGTAAAAAAAAAAAAAGAAAAAAGAAAAAGAAAAATCCTTGCAAAGAGTCCACAGTGTCGGCTCCCTCTGCCGCGTTTGGACTTAAAGCTCCGGCAAACTTTTCCACCACACAGGAAGAAACTTTTCAAGTGATATTTTGATTTATGTGATCAGTGACTGTGCGCCCTTCTACAGCGGTGAGAATTCCTCTCACAATTGTTACTGACTGCGCGCTTTCTGCAGACAATTTTATTTCCCTCGCCGAAGACGTCCCCGCTTACTGCATGATGTGCATGATGCCTCGCGTCTGTGGGAAAAAAAAAAAAAAAAAAAAAAGATTGTCACCATTTGTTTTTCCTCTGCCAGCGATGCTTCTTCTAGCCTCTGGTTGCTCGATCAAAACATTCCTCTCTGTCTTCAAGTCCTTCAAGGAGAAAATCTCAAATGTTCGCCTCTTGTTTATTTGGGTCACGCTGTGTAAGTGTCTGCTTTATACACAAGACAAATAAGCTCTGTACATTCCCTTTCAGGAGTGATCCCGCCTGGCAGGGGTGCAGCTATTCACTTCAGAAGTGAGGAGGCCAGGATATTCAGTCAATTTTTACTTGCTTTGCAGAATGTTCCTTTCCCTTTTGACTTTTAAAGGTAAATCAACATCCACTGGGGACAGATATTCATTTTTTATTTTTATTTTTTGAAAGCGCATACTGCTTCCTTGAGCACAGCAGTCAAACATACCCCGCTCTCAGCTTTGGGAAGAATACAGATGGCCACTGTAAATTTTTACCAGGCCCTGGAACAAAAATGGATGCTTCGGCCCCATGCATAACTTATGAAAATAATTACACGGTGTGGGACCCCTCTTGTGGTCGTGGCCTGGCACAGCTATTCTGGTTGTAGCTCCTTGACATCAGCAAACAATTAATTTTGGTGTATGCTTATAAATACAGCGAGTCGTAAACACAGTGTGGAGGGACGTGCCCGTGCTATTCATTAGCACAACAGAAGTTTGTCTTGTGGGAGCCGCTGTGAGCCTCTGCAGGTCAAAGAATCAGCGAGGTGGAAACTCATTCTGTATACTGCAAGCACATTTCAATTTTAATGACTTATTTTGTTTAGTATTTAGTCTTTAGCTCTTAAAAATGGAAGAGTATACCAGCTGGGAAGAGGAGAGGGAAGAAATAATCTCACACGTTTCCAGTGTGGTTTAATCTGTCCAGAGAATTTTCTTGAAACAAATGACAAAATGTCCAATAAGGTGGATTACGTTTCTGCTAGACGACTCGCATCGAAATGTCATTTGTCGCAAAAGAAATGAAAAGTTTTGTATTCACTGGAAACAAGTGAATTTTGTCAAGAAATTTTGTTCTAGAAAAAAATCTGATTTCAAGGCTCAGCAACAGACATGGAAGCATGAAAAAAAAAAAGAGAAAAAGAAAAATAGTTTTTGCGGTATGGGATCTGTGAGCGACTCCCTCGTGTCTCAGAGATACGAGCCTGTAATGAAAAACATTTCTTTTCTAAATGGGAATCCACAAACACACGGGTGGCCCCTGGCTAAGTGGGTTTATTCTTCTGCATTGTCAGACTGATGAAATTGCAGTTGCTCGGCGAGTGTCCCCACAGAAGTCACCACGAGGCAATATGACTTAAATGTTTTCCAGTCACAGTGGGGTCAAAAGCTCTCTCCGCTTGTTTATGAGATGCTGCAGTGGATCGGACCTCCTCTATTGTATTATATTAGATGCTGAATGCAGGCAGTTGAGAAACCGCATTAGAATAAAGTGGGGTCATGTGTTAGTGGTGTTAGGACTTCTGTATGGGTTTGTTTTTTTCTGTAACTGGATTAGCACAGCCAGCCATACTTTGGTAAGCTTATACTGTAAATGCAGGGAAGGCCTCGAGTATGTAATTGCAAAAAAAATGAATAAATAAAGTAATTAATTACACTGAGAGGCAATTACCTATGTTTATGCTCCAGCTGTAAAAAAAGGAAGTACTGCCCTCTCTTGGTTGAAAAGATGAATGCTTTTTTTTTTTTTTTTTTTGAAGGTCAAAAGAGTCATGTACTGCATAAATATCCACATAATGATATGGTTATTTTACATTTTTAATCTGTAAGAGGGGGGGAAATAAACACATAAACACCAGGAACCTTAAATTTTTGATGCTGAAAACTCCACTTTGATTTGTTGCCTGAAATCACAGCTTCCATTATGTAAAAATGGGAATGTTTTAATTATTAGGAAATGCTTAGATATGCATGTAAATCCGCCGAGCTCCAGAAGAAAACAAAATAATAATGCTCCGAGGAGTACGACGAGGTCTGATTTGAAACAACAGAGTTTCAGCAGCAGAGTTCAATTCATTTTGTATTCTCCGTGCATTATTTTGGCACATAAATCTTTTACCTCCCACAGCTTGACTTCTCCTCTGTAGTGCACATCCAGATACATCAGCTCTCTGGGAGGGTGACACCGGCTCAATTTGGAATTAACTGCCGGCACTTCTCGCCTGTTTGGGAATTTCAGCTTTCTTTAAGATTAACAACTTCCAGCTCTCACCTCAGCTTCCCTGGAGTTTGACAATTGGACAGCTGTCTCCACACTCATTTTTTAAGGCTACACACTCAGACCTAAGCGCTGATTTGTGGCTGCGCTCCATCTCGAAAAACCGGGGCGCTCGCAGCATGCTGATCGCCATACATTAGATCAAATCTGATTCCGGAGTTGGCAGAAATAAATAAATAAAAGTTACAAAGTGGTGGGTGGGTGGGCATTTTCTCTAATGGCACTGCAGCACTTTTCAGGCTTCTGTGAGTGTGGCTTAATCACTTGTAAGACTTGATTGAGTGTGTGTTAATAAACATTACGCTGTCTCTCTTCCCCTGGTGATTAGTGGTTTATGTGCTCTGCTCTCCACAGGCTGAAGACGCAGTCCTGAAGATTGATGGAGGGCCATGCTATTCAAACAGCAGGCACTGCTGAGACAGAAGCTCCTCGTTCTGGCCAGCCTTGCTATCGGAAGTCTCCTCTATCTTGTGGCCAGGGTTGGGACCTTGGATAGGTGGGTGACCACTATCGCAGAAATACGTTGCTTTTCTTTAAAGTAACACATTTCTTCAACTATATTTCTGTTTTGCGGCTCCCTGTCAGCGATTGGTTTTATACAACAGTGATTCAAACAAAGCTTTTACATTTTCTGTGTTAAATAGACCCAAACTTTCCTCTGACACAGGAAGTTATGTGCAGATTTTTTTTTTTCCCACCGCCTTCCTCAATCGTGAGAGCCTTGTAACATCCACCTGATGTCACTGTCCAATTCATCCGCCCTGTTCATTTGTTTGCTGCACCGGATCCATTATTGCAAGCTGTGAATAAATTTGCAAGACTTTAAAACCTGTGTTTAAAAAAACAGGAAATCAGTTAAAGTTTAATGAGCCTCACCAATACCACTCACTGTTCAAATAAAGTTGTTTTATCAATAATAATTTGTTGTAACATGATGATTTTTGCTGTGTATGGACAAGGCTTTCAGCTTTTAGAATTCCTTTTTGCTTGTGTTGTCCTTAGATGTTGCTAAAACAGAATATATTCCACTACTAAAGCATGTTTTTCACATTTTCCCACTGATGCCAATGAGCAAAAATGACAAAATCACACATACTGAACCTCCTGGCTTGCTGTACAATCGTACTCATCTGCTTCGTCTGCTCTTTGAGTTGTATTTTGATTGGCATTGCTGCGATTTAGTCATGTCAGGCAGGCAGGCACTATCTGTGTTTTACTCGCTATCTTTGATTTGCTTGGAGTAATTTCAAGAGAAACTGGATGGCTAGCATGGGCAGAGGGAGCAAAAGATGAACCAAAGACGTATAAAAGAACGCCACCATCACAGACTCAGACCTCTTCAACAGTAAATCCAAGGGAAAGATGTTAGAGCACCAGACAGTCTGATGTGATTCTGTAAAGTGGAGTTCAAAAACTCCACCGCAGAGACCACTTACCATCAGATATGACACCATAATCAAAAAAGGGGAGTCTTACTACCCCCTAAATAAAGCATTTTATTGAAAATTAAAGGTCTCACATCTTGTTTTTTTTGTTTTTTTTTGTCTCATTCAGGCTGCAGCCCATTTGCCCCATTGAGAGCAGACTGGCCCCTCCTGAGCCAGAGCAAATCCCTCTCCGCACCCTGCAGTTTAAGCGTGGCCTGCTCCATGAGCTACGGAAGGGCAATGCCACCAAAGAGCAAATCCGCCTGCACAACCTGGTCCAGCAGCTGCCTCGGGCCATCATCATTGGGGTGCGCAAGGGGGGCACCCGGGCCCTGCTGGAGATGCTCAACCTGCATCCGGCAGTGGTCAAGGCCTCGCAGGAGATCCACTTTTTCGACAATGACCAAAACTACGCCCGCGGCATCGACTGGTACAGGGGGAAAATGCCCTTCTCGTTCCCCCACCAGATTACCATTGAAAAGAGCCCGGCCTACTTCATCACAGAGGAGGTCCCTGAACGCATCTTCAAGATGAACTCCTCCATCAAGCTGTTGATCATAGTGCGCGAGCCCACAACGAGAGCTGTGTCAGACTACACACAGGTGCTGGAGGGCAAGGAGCGCAAAAACAAGACCTACCACAAGTTTGAGAAGCTGGCCATCGACACCAACACCTGTGAGGTGAACACAAAGTACAAGGCAGTTCGAACCAGCATCTACACCAAACACTTGGAGCGCTGGCTGAAGTACTTCCCCGTGGAACAGTTCCACATCGTGGACGGGGACCGCCTCATTACAGACCCGCTGCCCGAGCTGCAGCTTGTGGAGCGCTTCCTCAACCTCCCGTCCAGGATCAGTCAGTACAACCTGTACTTCAATGCCACCAGGGGATTTTACTGTCTGCGATTTAACATTGTCTTCAACAAGTGCCTGGCAGGCAGCAAGGGGCGCATCCATCCAGAGGTGGACCCGTCAGTGGTGGCGAAACTGCAGAAGTTCTTTCACCCCTTCAATCAGAAGTTTTACCAGATCACTGGTAGGACATTCAACTGGCCATGATGAGCTTTGAACTTCTAACATGGGGTTGTTTTCAGCGCGGCATTTTTAAAATGCCAAGCTTGACAACCTCATGAGATATTAATAGCACTTTGATTGAATTTAATACAAGAATGACAATGTGACCAAATATTCAAGGAAGTTGATGTACGTTTGTTTTTCAGTGTGTGAAGTTAAAAGGAAAAGTTTGATGGTTTGACTAAAAGATTCAGTTTATAGCACTTGATCTTCTCGCAGAACACTTCACCTGTCTGTCATCGTCCCCCATGAGAAAAATACAGTATGTCAGTGTGTGACAAATTAAAGAGATTATTTTTCTGTTACCATTTGCTGCGTTTCAAAAGACATTCATGCTGTTATGGTAAGCTTTAAATGTGATGCTGTTTCATGATACGACACCATGAAGGAAGACAAAATGTGTAACATTTGATAAGCAACAAAATAATTAATTTCCCCTTTACGTTGTTTATTTGATCCGATTTGCATGTGCAATCAAGCTGGCATTAATACATTGTAGGTTTTTACTTTTTTGCCTTTTTTTTTAAATATATTTTTTTGTTACTTTCAATAAATACAGTGGCTACTCCATTATTCAATTACCTCCTTTAATTATTTTTCTCAGTGCCCAAGCTGAAGAACAGAAAAGACTCGTTAGAATAAGATCCCGTGTTTCAAGCTTGTCTAAAAATCATGTCCAAAACTTTCAAGCATCTGAGGCTCGAGCTTGTGTTATATTGTAACTATGTTGCTTTCCTCCTCACGGCTTTTACATTGGTTTGCAATA
>OMLB01000645.1:2743-32510 GCA_900302555.1 Myripristis jacobus
GACCCGCCTCTCCGGCCCTCCTGGTGCCTGCTCCTCTTCTGCAGCAAAGGAGGCGCGATGCCCACAGCTGTCACAGAAGTCTGCGGCGTCCTCCTCTCCTCCCTCACCCAGCAGGCTCTCTAGCTCCCTCAACTCCTTGCCTTCCTGGTCTATCCCCCCGGCTCCACTACAACCGCCACTCCCACGCATGCCACACACACACACCTCAATTCCCGAATCCCCTGTAAACCGTCTCCTCCTCCCACTTGGGTGCCGCTCTTTGTCCTCAGTATAACCCTCTGATACCCCAAGGTCTTTCAGCAGGGGGTCCTTGCAGGACTTGCCCCCACCTCCGCCCCTTTTCTCCTGGCTGGTGAGCCCCTCCCTAGTGAGCCCATCCTGGTGCGAGTCTGACAGCAGGATCGTGCCTGGATCTTGCGCTGTCTGCACAGGCTTGTTGTCAGGCTTGGGCCTGAAGCTGAGGCTGGGGGGACATGGCTCCTCCAGGCTGGGTCTGGAACACAGGGTGTCAGAGACGGGGGGCACCGGAGTGGGCTGGATGTTCGGATGGTGGCCCTCCTGCTGGTCAGTGGTCAGTGGACTAGTAGCCACTGAGGATGGGCCTGTGTGTAAGGCACTGTAGGGAGGGGGAGGAGTAGGGGGCCTGTTGACCACCTCTTCATAGTCAGGCAGGAGGTAGTTAGGGAGAAACCCTAAGGAGGAGAGGAGAGACAGAGAGTACAATTCAGGTAAAGAGACAAAAAACAGCTTCAATGTATATATCCACTGGCAAGATGTACACAGCTGATAAAGCAATATATTTTGCAAGGAAAACACAAAAGTAAAAAAAGAGTTATGTTCTTTTATAAATAAGACTGTCATGGCCTTAAAGACCCCTGTGTGGCTCAGTCAAACTCATCAGGCCCCATCCCATACATAATACCACATAAACATACATAATCTAACAATGAGGAAAAAACGCTGCAACACTTGGGGTTAAAACAAACTCATTTCTAGGTCAATTCTGCGCTGAGGGCCTGAGCAGCACTGAGCGAGATGGTGTTGCAATATTGGCAAGGGACCAAGAAGGCAATGCTGGCCGTTTCCTGAAAACTGGGGCATGTAAACAGGGTAGGGTCTGATGCTGAAATAAAACCAGGGATAGCTCTCAGCACAAACAAAGGAGTGCAGTTGAGGCAGGCACCATTCGACACTAGTGACAAATCTGTTTGATGTAAATGAAATCACTACTTAGCAAAAATGCCTGCAAAAAAATCCTTCCAGGCTGCAAGGCCAACCTTTTTCCTAGAAGGAATGATGTAACTATTCCCCTACATGACAGTGTCCCCCTTAGTTGAGACAGCAGAGAGGTTAGGGATCTGCAGCCTCAGAAAAACAGATTTACTGACATAACAATTTATATACATAATCAGTACAGACAGACCAATCATCTGAAGTATCAGAATAGATGCCAATAAAAGTTCCCAAGTGCTCATGCTCAGACTGGTGATTGACGAGGCTGTCCCAGTCCTGATATTTAAATGAGCTGCACTTTGGTGAATTAGGTTACATCCACACAGATGCGTTTTGGTATTAAGCATTTTGAAACTAAAACAATCTTTGTCCACACATGCATTTCAGCACCAAAATCAGAAATAAAGTCTGTCCATACTGACAAAAGCAAAAGTTCTGAGTTTTAAAACCAAAATGCATCATGATGGCTGTAACCTTCAGAAAACTTTTCTGTTATGAAGAAAAAAGTCTGCAGTGAGGCAATTATTTGGTCTCTGAGGAAAGTACCAGCTGTGCCAAGCTGAGATGCTTGGCAGTGCTGAGTGTGGCAAAGAAGCATAGCAGCTCCTTCAATCCAGCCAGAGACAGTTACATTAGTCACTGCCACTTTAGGAGGGAATAAAGTAAAGAGTAATTAAGTAATGTTGATATAAATACATGATGTGAACAGGGTTTTGGGGAGGAAATGAATGAATGAATGAATGAATGAATAAATAAATAAATAAATTTTCAAAATAAAATTTCACTGGAGTCACACTTAAATGTAATTAGTTGGGTAACTCGTGTTTCTTAACACTATAACATGTTAATTAATAAGTTTTATTCTGAAATTAGGACCAGAGGGTGTTATATTTATTTTTAGTTTTTAATTCTGGCTGACTTGACACTGAGAGGTAAGTCATCATAAAAATTCCAAAATATTGGCAATGAATAATGTTTCTGTTTTATCATTACTATGACCATTTTTGGTTTGATTTATGATTATATCACAAGTTTCAATGCATATTTTAAATCTCCTGAAGCAGCCAGGCATGTCATTGTTATTATTGTCATTTGTTACTACTACTTAAAGAAGTACTCCATACTCCGATCAGTTCCTAAAAATTGGCCATCGGTGCACCACTATGAATAATCAGTCATCAATCATCATCAGTCATCAAAACAAATCATGTAGATAGATTGCAAACAATATAAAAATGTTATGAATGACCAAAACGGTGCCAAAAGTTATATGGAAATCGAGCTTCATCATGATGCGGTAGCTGTAGGATAGATCTTACTGAAGTAGAAGGGCACCGCGGGGTAGTTGTGTGCCTCACGGTAAGCGATGAGGTTGATCTCGTGCTGCCGCTGTTGCTGCTGCAGTCGATGCTTCGTGCGGCGATGGTGGCACACACAACAGCAGCTCAGGATGAAGATGATGGCCCACACCAACCAAAACCCTGGATTACGGGCAAAAGCCAACACTGACATGTCATGGTTATGGTAAGGCTCCAACAATGTGGATACAATGGATACAGTGATGATGGCTATGATCATAATTAAAAGACAGCCTTTACAACGTGACACATTTAATTCATCACACTTTGGTATTTCATGTCAAAATTTTGTCTATTTTCAACCACAGTGGGCATTCCAAATTACATATTTCATTACTGCTAATATGCTAACATTATACAGTTGTTGACTGTGTAAACTCCATACATGTGTTCAAGTCTTATTCTACGGGCTCGGACTGTGGGAGAGCGTAGTTCGTGTTTAGGAATGCTGACGGGATGAGCCTGGTACAAATTATTGGACAAATATCCACTACAAGTCAATGGGAGGTGTACATCTGCATAAACATAATGTCACATCTTAAAACAGAAAAAGCAAATAATCTTGAGGATGTGGGCAAGAACACCCAGAGTGTTGATGCGGTCTGGCGTTACTGGTTCTGCTATAGTGCTATAGGCACTAAAGAAATTTTTTTGTTTGTTTTTTAAGAATTTGTACTAATGTTGATACCACAGTTTTGCCTCTCTCTCCTCCTCCTCCCCACCTGCACTCAATCCGACCAGCAGAGAGACAGAGGTCATTTTAATATTTGGTTACATTTTACTCGAGTCGGTGACGAGAGGAAACACTAGTAGTTTATCAAAATACAAAGTACAATATAGACGTGCAGAAATGTGCTGTTTACAACTGCTTTGCTCGCCCACCCTCACCCACAGCAGGTAACCGACACGACACTACAGTTCATTCAGGCAAAGCTATTAGTTAATACATGAAAGCTAACCATTTAGACACACATTTAGCTAATAATTAGTCAAAGCAGCAGGTAAAATGCATTAATTTGGAAGCTTTTTGTAGATGGTTGGGCTGAAGCTGTAGAGAACTGCTTGGATACATTTCTGTTCAGCATTTTGTTCAACATTCTGTTTAACAGTGTTTTACAGAGGTCTATTTTATTCATAATTTTACAGCTGAAGAAATACCTTCTCTCACTCCACTGTATTCTTAACTTCCAAAGACAAAAGACAGCAGAAATCCCGACACAAGGTGGCTGTTTGGAAACATTCAGTCCTAATTTTCTACCGCACAATTATTCATGGAATGGCACTACGCAGAACCCAGTCTAAACAGCAGCAGGGAACAAAACTGAGTGAGCCTGTGAAAACATGACTCCTCGGCTCAGCTTTGCGTTTTAAGTGTATTTGAAATTAGTTCATCCCCACTACATCAACACAGAAAAATGCGGGGAACGTCACTTCAAGAACTGCAGGGAGAGGGAGTCAGTCTCCCTTGGAAATGAGAATGTAAACAACACAAAAGTTCATCAGAGAATGGCAACATTGTCTCCCGATGCCTCGTCTTCGACACGGGTTGGGTTGGGGAGTGAATTGCGTAAAATGTCTCTGGACTGAGGTCTTACTGAGATCAAAAACATGGAGGTCAATATTTCACCCCTCAGTTGTCCACATCCTTTCCTGTTCCATCGAACCAAGGAATCACTCTACTTTATTCACACGACAGACAGTTAGGTTCAATCTTGTGTACTGGTCTTTATCATAAAGAAGAGGCGATAGAAAAGAGAATGAAAGACAGATGGAAACATGGCGAGTGCTTACACCACAGCTCGTAGTAGTAGCTGCAGCACTGAGACTCTCCACAGCAGTGTCCGGACTCACAGATGTAGCTCTGGTTGTTAACCCCTTCACAGTGCAGCAGGCTCTGTAACACAAGGAGAAGAAACAACCTGTCACCTCAGAGGGAATGCAACGACACAGCAGCCTCAACTGTCCAAATGTCCAGAGAAACCCAATGACATCTCCACTGTCAGCAAGTCCCACCTGTGTGTAATCTTACTTTCGCACTTTATCACCAAGTGCCAGGCTTATCAACTATAGAGATATTATAGAGATATTACAAGACTACAGAGGTCCAAATGAAACAAACCTGGCTTGTATAACTCACGCCACTCCGTTGTTACCTGACACTGCTCGGTGCACTGTTTGCTGGAAAAGTACAGAAGACTATGAGAATCATGAAAGTTGGCACTGCTTTAATACTTGATTTTTACTTTGTATAACTTTTGGTTCTCAGTTAGCTCCCATGCGGGCTCTAACAATTTCTGTTGTGACACTTTAAACCACGCTTCATTTTATCTTTGATTTATTTTAGCCAGCAATTTGAATGCCCAGAGTTGCAGTTTCATAAGTCCAACCCTATAACTATAAAAGCAAATAAATGCATTATTAAGTTTCGTCAAAGAATTACATAATGTAATTACATTTTTTGATCAATTTGCTGATGGTTACTATTTGTTCTGTCAAGACAAGTACCTCTTCTGCTCCCATGCTGAATTATCCCCAAAACTAAAACATAAAAAAAATCATTAGGTACCTCTGGAGCTAAGATTAAGTTTGCACTTACTCTTATCGTTTTCAAGTTCCAGTTACCATCAAACTCATCTGTGGCCAGGAACAAGTGTTAACTAACCACTGATACATTTAAGTTGCTAGAATTTCATCAGTGTCCAAGTCTCCTAAAGTGCATATTTTGGATATGCACAGCAGCACAAAAACACCAAAATATCTTTCAAGATCAAGGTACCAATTTCAAAATTTATCATAGGCTAATCATAACTTAAAACCCATCAAAACTACCATGAATCCGTCTAAATACAAGGAGGAGAGTGGTGTTCAGCATTAGTCTCTGTTTTCTTACTAATGTTAGTAAGGCATGGGCTGTCAAGAAATCAGATGTCTGTTTTGCCTGGTCAGAAGTTAACCTTACTCAACACATTACTGAGATTCACCACAGCAACATAATTTCTAAGTTCAGCAAGGACACTGACCATACAATAATAAAGACTGATAAAGAGCAGGACAGTGTCAGAAGTGAAAGACGAGGCAGAACTGTAATCGCAGTCCTCTCATGATAAGGGGAATGGATTTTTCCAGGTAGATCACTCAGATGTTTTCTTCCAGATCAGCTTAATGATTAGCCAGTCAAAGCTCTCAGTAAGGTTAGCTTTTCTTTCTATAGATTACCAGTGCAGGTCCCAGATTGAGAGGCATGGTGATCCAGGGTCCAAAAATCCCAGACAAGCCCTTCCACCTCATGGGTCATTATCCCACAACAGAAAAAAGTCAAACAGCTTTCAAATACACTCTCTCTCACTCACTCTGCCTCCCTCCTCCCTTTTTCTTTCTTTCTCTCTCTCTCTCCCTCTCTCTCTCTGCCCACCCCCACCCTCCAACCCCCCATCCAACTCCGGGCTCAAACAGCGGACAAGGATTGCTCTACGGAAATTTCCAAGCAGCAGTGAAGAGTGAGCTCTTAGCTGGAGCGCTGAATGATAATAAGGTATACAGAATGGAGGGATGTGTGAGAAAAGGAGGTCAGGAAAACATGAGGAGAGAGAAAGAGAGTGAGAGAGAGCAGTAACACAGGAATGATTGGTCTCATACAACCCGCCCGATTAGCCAAAGAGTCACTGCCAACATTAAAAAGCCATCGTAATCACAATTGTTGGTGTTAGCAAAATAAATACATGAAAACGTTCCCATGAGTTCTATTAATCTTATCACCTTGTTAGGCATTTTTAAAAGCCTGCCCTGTTCTGACTCAACACAAGGATTTCATTCTGCAATAAAAACATGATGTTCTGTTCTTTCCCTTTGACAACAACTTCAGCTGTTTTCACTAACTCGCTAACTATTCTCCACCATCCACTTTCCACTTGGCAGGCCAGGCCCTTGCTGCAATTCACACAGATAACCATCTAGTTTGTTTAGGCCTTTGCTGTATAGCCTCTGCAGTATACAAATACAAGAGTAATTTATGGTCAGGATTTGGTCATTTAGCAAGGAATCTAGATCCACCACGCTTTGAAAAAAAAAAAAAAAAAAAAGCCTCCATTTACCCTATCTAAGCTATAGGTGATTCGACAAAATAAAACTCATCCTGTGTCATCTTGTCAACAACTGAGATGATAGCATGAGCTTCAATCAAGCAGCTGATCATTAAAAATGTCTAGGTAATCTGAGACCAGGCCTGACTAATTGTTTTGTTTTTTTCCCACTTGTTGTGCAAGACACAGACAGTGACCGAGCAAAGAATCTGGCCGGACTAGATTCCTCTGTCTTCCATCCAAAGAGACTGCAGCGGGAACAATCCACCTCTCTCATGCTACACGACCAGATTAAAGGTGGATTTGGTTACTGTGCCAAAAATTTCTGCTGTATTAGAAAATCAACCCTAATTTATGAGAAGCTGCTGAAATGCGCCGACGATGAGAACGGTCCAAAATAAGTCTCCAGCTGACTAACAAATGCTGCTCCTCGAGATAAGGTGGCTGCAGTGCTTAGCTCAATCTTGTCTGCATCGTCAGAGCCTGCCTACTTAGCGCAGGTCTGGAGGACTGACGTCTTCTGATTCATTATTCTGTCCCACAGCATACAAGAAATATGAAACACTCGCTCACAGTTACACTCGGTACAGTGCAGATTAAAATACTGATGGAACATTTGTGTCAACCATTAATCCCACATATTCGACAAAAAGGACTTTCAGCTGAGGTAAACAGTTAAACTTGTACCTGGATGAGTTTCTTTACTGTGTCCTGAAACATATGATTCACTACAAGTTACCAAGTTTAGATGTAGACCAGATGTTTTACAAAAGTACAAATTGTAGCACTGATACATGACTGCTGATGCTAACTATAGCGGTCCTGTTTCAGGCAGGGAGATGTGCAGCACAGTCATAACGCAAAATTATAGCGACAGTTTGTATCCTCTGTAAAATTGTCTGTTCCTGTCCTTATTGCCCCATGAGTCTTCTGGCCTTGTGTTGCTATTGGCCAGATTTGCACTTTGAAACTGTGCAAAAATAAATCAAGCAATCCAGCATTTATTTTCACCACATCTTTGTTTGTTAATACTGATACTGACACCTTTTCCACATGCAGTCACTCCAGTGCTTATGGTCAACCTTCATTAATTACAACAGCTGCAGTTAGAAGTATGGTACAAGAGCAAAGCTGTGCAAATATGAAACATGGAAACACTGCATAATTACACATTTGAAACACCAGTTTTCAAAGATTAAGTGAACCCTGCATGACTTTAAATTGCATCATGTTCCATTTTTGAAATGGTACAAAGTCTGAATAGTTGCAGAGGAGAGTTAAAAAAAGACTGTGGTAGTTCTGCTTTTATTAGGTAATTTACAGTGCATACAGACAGGAAAGATTTGTGTGAGAGAGAAAGTGGGCAGAGCAGAGCAAAGAGCAAGAGAGTGACATGACAAGCTGGCTTCAACCCCATGACGTCAGGAGTACATGGCATTCATCACAGTTCACTGGTTCTTCTCTAAGCCAACACCCTGGACCAGCCTGGACTGCAAAATACTTTGGCCAAGAGTAAGCTTAACACTATAAACAGAACAGGCCTATTAATTTTTTATTTTTTTTTGCAAATGAAAGTAAAAATCATGAAGCAGATGGTTTCATATTTTCTGACTTAAAACCATTTAGGAGAGCTGCATAAAGAAACACAGAAGCGCTGAAAAGTTTCTGAGTGGAAAAATGAACACACTGCAGATATACTTGGCAAGCAGAAAAGAAACAACATATATACAGTCAATACTTGCGGCCTAAAAATGGTGTTTTTGTTTTTCTAATTACTTTTGGATTTTACATATAATGCCCCTTTTCCACCAAGAGGTTTCAAAGCCAACGCTCCTGGATCTTGCTCTTGGAAGATGGTTCAAGAAGCGAGCTGTTGTGCGTCTGCGTTTCCTCCGCACCACATCAACAGTGAACTTAATGCCAGTCATCCTGCATGCGACTGACAACAGCAAAAACCAGCCAACATCAAAGGTATCGAAGCTGTCATCATGATCATGAATATTTACTCCTATGCCACCGCAATGTTGCATTTGGTTTGGGATTAGAGATGCAGAGGTCAGAAATGAGACTGACCATGCTAGAATAACTGGAGCTGAAAAGACAAGCTGCTTTTACATATTTGAGACCAACTGTGACAGCATTGCAAAAGGAGGCAAAGATTATGTTTAGCTCTCAAGTTCAAGCCAACTGGTGTCTTGATAGAATGATCGTTGAATAATTTGTGTTTGTGCTTGCCTGATTGTACTTTGCAAAGACGCAGGCGTTGATCCTTTCGTGATGCTTGTATTCTAAGGTAAACCAATCAGGGATGTTCAGCACTAAAACTCAACCGCGACGGCACTAGCTCAGTAGCAGGGACTGTTTTGGGGGTCAAAACCCCTCAACCCCTGGGGCAAAAGAGGGACTGGTTTCTCCAGTGCAAACAGGGTCAAGAGTTCCTGTTTCCTCAAAAGGGTTCCTGTGTCCTGGAAACAGCTGCTACGGTGGAAAAGAGATACTATATAGGTCTTTCTCCCCTGCACAACTATCATTGTATTTTAATTGCACCTTGCCATGAACTCACACTTTAAAGAGAGAGTTTGGGTTCTTAGCCATATAGTCCTGTTACTCCATTTGAATGTAACAGATCCTCTTGTTTGCCCCAGCTCCCTGTCATGAGAATGAGCGCTTCACCGGGAGTGGTTTTTGTCTAAAATGAAGTGGATCCAGTCGAACAAACACAATTTTGAACGGCAACATCCCTACATTAACAGCTCCCCTTAGAGCTGTATGTTTGTTGACACACCTGGTAGGTGAGTAAGGGGAACAGAAACAAAGTAGTTCCACCAGTTAATAAGCAAGAGGCTGGAAACTTGATAATGAATCTCAGTGTGTTATTGGGGATCCTTAAAAACATGTTTTCAGCTTTGGGTCACCACTAAAATCGTGCTGTTTGCTGGGCCAGATCCACTTCATTCATTTTTGAGAACAATGCACCCGGTTAAGTGCTTGTTCTCACAACAGGGAAGGACTTGATGGGTCAAACTTGGAGGATCTATTACACCTGCACGGAGAAACAAATATCACTATATGGGTTAGAACCTGAACTATCACTTTAGGTTTAAATACCCCAGCTTTGGCATGTGAATGCATTTGTTTCAAATGGTGGACGAGGTTATAAGAGTTGGTGACAAACTTTTGTGGTCATGTGGTGCTGATGAGTTCATGGTTTGAACACAGTGCTAAACATGTAATGTCTACCATTAGCAAACAGTGAGTGGTTACAGTGGTGTTCGATCACTGATAAATATTGCTGAACATAGGGTGGTCATGGTGTAGGGAGCAAGTTTGAAGGTGAATGTAAGAGGCTAACATAGCCCCAGGGCCATGTGATGTTATTACTGCCTCCCAGCAGCCAGTGTCCACTGGTTACACAAGCATGAACAAATGAACAAGTGCCTGTGTGTACATTGTTCTGTCCCTAGGCATGTAACAATACATGGTGATATAAACTTTCTGTCTCCTTTGGTTGTTTTTTTAAATAATTTTCTTAAACTGATCATAAAAATGTGTTGTTTCATTACGCTTTTTGTTGTTTTAAATTGCACTAACTCAGCTGGCTTAACTCTATACTCTAATCATGGGAACAAATTATTACAACTGAATGAACAATTTTTGATAGAGGAACAAATACAGAATGGTATTTTGCAAGAAGGAACTGGTTTAGGCCTTAGTAGTAATCTGTCAGTGCGAAAACTGATAATTTTCCACGCAGAACACTTGATTGATAAGCTAAAGAGCGGTTTTCCCTTCAGGGATTTGCATCTCTATATGCTTGTTGTCAAAACAAAAACTACTGTTACTCCTAGGCAAGCACTGGTCGTCTCTTGGGTCAGTATAAGACAAGAAGAAGGTATCTGTATCTCAAATTTTCCAAAACAAAACAGCCACATGTAACACTGCAGAAAGCAGGGCAAAGACTTCATATTTGTCCAGTGAATCCAAACTAATAGTCTAAGTTTTGACTGTCCAGAAAATGTTTGAATTTAAGCACCCAAAATTTTAGATTTACGCCTACTTCTTACATAAATGCAACCATGAAAAAGCGGTATTGGTGCACCCCTTGAGTCTATAAATCAACAAGCACAGTGTTCACATCCTTGCTGTGCTCATACTAGGCCTAAAATGCCTGATATTACATAACACAAGGCTATATCTCCAGTGTCTCCATACAGTTATGAATCACTGTTTTTTTGCCATGGCTGTGCAGCTGTTTTGCTTTCTATGCAGTTTTACACATGGACAATGCACTGTCAGAACATCAGCAGCTTATTATCTACGTCACTTTGATGCATCTTCAGGAAACACACATACCCCTCAAGGTCTCTCCACTGGATGGAAATTGGTTTAGAGTTATTCTGTAACTAAATAAAACCTGAAATTCTACTGCAGGTACTAAGACAAGCATTGGATACCGAATGATAATGATTATGAAATCAGCCTTCCTACTCAAATGATGCATACATATGTTGAGTCAGAGGAGCTCCCGCAGCAGTAAGCAATATTTGTGGGCACTGCAGGACTACAAAATAGCCAGTTACACTACAGTGATACCACACATATTGACATTTCAAACATGATTCTAGGAGGTGTAGTAAAATGTTTTTGAACATGTAAAATGATTTCAAGTTGATTTCTAGCTTCTAGCTCTCCAAAGGCAAGAATCTAATACTTGAAAAACGATTGTACAGCCTGGAGAAACTTCATCAGCTGAAAGGAAAACTAACTTTGGACTCTTATTATAATCATATTACATTGCAGTGGTATTATTGATTCAAAATTGTAAAATATATCCTGAACCACCAGAAAAACACCCTAGATACAATCTGTCACCTTTCTTATGTTTTTACATGTATTATGTGTGCTGTATGTTACATCTGGGTGGCTGATGTGAGATTACACGACAAGACAAACTCTTCTTCTCTCTCAGATCAGAGACTACAGTTTGTACTCTGTACTACACTAACATACAACAAAGGAATGAAGTTATTTTACTCTTTTAAAGCCAACAAGTGCACAGTGATCTGACGATCTCTGGTTTGGAAACATAAAAGCCCAACAGAGTACTGCGGAATCACAATCAATCATAAACTGTGCCTTACTATATAATCACAAAACTGATCTACCAATTAGTTAATTCCTCCTGTTTGACTGAGTTACCAATGCTGCAAGAACTGCTTTTCTTGTTTCAGCGCTTCACGTCTAACTGATGTCAATCTCAGGGTTTAAAGAAGGAAGAACTGCTGAGCCTGAGAAGTTGTCCAAGGGAAAATGTTTACATTGTTTTCGACTGGGTGTTTTATGAATCTAGAGGGAGGTCCTGGGGGGGGGATGTGTACATTTTTTTCAATTACGTATTTTATGAACCTATAATGGCTGTATGCCTGAAATCGGGCGTATAATCTGAGAACTTTAAACCCTGAAATCATCGACCATAAACAAAAGGCATCACCACAAGGCCGCAATTCATGATAAAGTGTTCCTTAAACAGTGCTAAGTTACATTAGCTATCCTAGCTAGTGAGTTAGCGAGCCTGCTTAGCCCCTTTCTTGACAACACATAACAACGTCGAGGTAACCAGTAGTTATTGTTAGTCAATACCGACACTGTTCTGCGCTGACGGCTGGGTTACAGGATTAACTAACTAACGAAGAGCCAATTTTTTAAACTTAGCTAGGCAGCTAGGCTAGCAACTATTAGCTACTTTGTTAGCAAGCCAGTGAGATGCAGCGTTGTTTTTGGCATGCTCAATCTTACCCCGTCTGCTGCGGACTCGGTGGGGGTGACAGAGCCGACGGCGTGCAAAAACAGTCCCATTTTAAGAGCCGGACTCACACCTCTCATTCCTCCAAATACTCGTCACGTCTAGGGCAAAACATGCGCAGGCAGATATTGTTGTAGCGCTGCACAAACTGTATCCGAAAAAACCCTAAACTATTTCACGGCTCTTGCCGCGACGAAAGGCCACCGTATGCGCCGCCTCCTCGGTGTAATTGGACATTTCAAGAAGACAGCTTTGGCGCAACTGGTTGCTCCGGGTGCCACTGGATGATACAGCTGTTACACAAGCCGCTCCTCCGTATAGGGGACTCTGCCTGGCCGCTGGGTGTGGTGCGGTCACCTCTACTTGTTCCATGTGCGCAACGTGATGGGTGTTGAGTTGCGTGGATCGCCACTCGTTTTGCGGACTGATCTGTGACTGGACAGCTCGGACCAGCTGGAGGGGAGCTGGCCAATCACAGGAAGGTGCGTCTCTGCTGCGAGGCCTCAAGTTGCCGGACGTCTGTTCCCTGTATTTTAAGTGAACACAATATGCTCACATGTTCAGAAACTTGTCACCCAGCACTGCTCAGGGTCATATTTCAAGCATGTTTTTTTATGGTATTGGATATATTGAAGGCTATTGTGTAGCCGCTACACAAGAAAGACGAATTGAGGAGAAAGGTGACAAGAATTGGATTTTGTTACCCCGGTTAAATAATTTATGCGTGCTTACTCACTGAAATATCAACATGCAAACATATCTGTACATATTAGTGAAAAGCAACCAGAAAGACACCACAGCAGATATTTCTGGCTTTTCCATTGTGTGGTTAGCTGCATTGCTTGTCTTACAATTGATAGCTGTTATTTTTATACCTTGGGCAGCCAATATTTCTGCTATCTTTGATTCTTGTGTTGTCACACTTATGCAGTTTTTGATGCTGGTTGGGTGATATCACACCTACCAAACCCCCCCACATATCTTACTTGTAATTACCACTAGGAGGCAATGGATAATAGGGTATTGCATGTAGGGAGATTCCTTTGTAGTGTTGAAAAGACTTGTTTTGACTCACTTTTTAGATTCAACTGTTGCACATTTCTGTTTTGACACTGTATGTTTTGGACAGCAGTACTCCTGGTGACCTGAAGGTAATTGATTAAGTTTTCAACATCAATAGTGACAATGGCAAACACTCACAAAAAAAATCTGAATATAACCTGGTGGAATATACCCTTTAACACAGTGTTATCTGCCATCATATAGTAGTGTTTATTACAATAATTACTCAGCATATAAAACGCACACCAAGCAGCTGCTGTATCAGTTTGTTTGTACACAAAAACTTAAGTTATCATTCAAGTCAAGCAGGAATCTTAAAACTTTTGCCCTGTAAAATATCCTTAATGGCGTTGGATGTTCAAGCATAATTATAGTTTCCATTGTCATCATCATGATCATGATCACCATCACCACCACCATCATCATCATTATACATATAATATGTATAATAAAAACATACAAAGCACTGTAATAGTGGCAGACAAATGATCACCAGTCCCTCTCATGAGGTTCTCTGAATGGGATGCCTAAAAGGTTAAAAACGTCGCTCTCTGTGGGTGTCGGAAGTGGAGATCCGTTGTACACTTTCACGCTACCCTGACGCACCACATCCTTGTTCAGCGAGTGCTCTGATAAGCTCATGCGCTTTGTCTTTGCCAGGGCCCTCATTGAGCGGTTGAAGTGTGCCGACCCGGTGAAATACATGAGAGCACAGGCGAACTCATTGTAGGGCACCACGATGATGTCTAGCCTGCGATGGCGGTGGCCGGGTCCTGGCAAGCGGCACACGCCCATATATTTCTTCTGTTCTCCATTCTCCTCATGGCTCACAAGGTCATCTGTCAAAAACCCTGTGTAAAACCAATAAGCATGCATCTCCGTTTATTTATTTATTTATTTTGTCTTCCTAAGATTTAGGGTTAGGCTGAGTGAAGACATGAGAAAATCATTAATACCTGGAATACGACTTAGCTTACCGCTCTGATGGAGGGTCTGTAACACTTTGCTGAAGACTCCTTTGTGGGACTTGCCGTCAGGGTGAGATATGAGCACGTCAACATCTCCGCACGTTGCCTTTCCCCGACGGTAGGATCCACAAGCTACTGCCAGCAGCTTTGGGTCTACGGCCCAGACAGCCTCCTTTATCTGCACATGCCCAAAATACAGACAAATATCAAACAAGTGTTCCATCACACCACACATACATAAATTGGACAAACAGCAATAAATAGTCAGTTCAAAGAGGACCCTGAGAAACAAGACTTGCAATTGACAGAGATGTTAGGCAAGACATATAAAATCAGCTGACTATTAACTATAGTGAGAAACCATGTAAGCTCTTTGGCCAATAATTGAATCAGCATACTTATATGGTTAGTTTTTTTCCACCTAAGACATGTACTTGGAGTAGAAGTTAGACATGTATTTTTAAAGACACAGTCTACATTAGTGTGCCTCTTATTTTGACTGTAGTCGGCACTGATTCTGTATATTGTTATTTATAACTGTCCTCCATAACTGAAGGACACTGTACAAATCCAAGCCCACAACACAAATGATATTTCCAGGTAACATACTTGGCGATTTTCTTTTTTTCATCTCCTATTCTGGCCAATAGGTAAACATTTACCTCTTCCTTGCCAGAGACTGAGGGGTAAGCAAGGTAAAACACCACAAGCCAGAGGAAGGACACATGCTTTAGCCATCTTTCTTATGACCACTTTCTATCTGGCAGCTCTGGAGGAAAAAGAAAATTAAAGTAATACTATATGCAAACAACTAGTGTTGTACTCAGCACTCTGGAGCGAACAGGTATCTGGCTAACTTAAGATGCAGCAAGTTTCAAGAACAAGTTTCCCCCCTTTGGGACGCTCTACTTTGCAAGAATACAGTCTGTTTTCTCCATCACCTCCAGTCAAGGAAAGCTGACACTTGTTTTTCCTACCAAAAGCATGTTGCCTCAAAATTTGTGCTGTTTTAAGTTGGAGAAGGGAATCTTTTTTAAAATGTTTAACAACTGTGTGAGGGAAACGAAATGCAACAGAAGTGACAAAATAAGTTCATTTGTTTCCAGTCCTTTCTGTTAAATGCTGGCACCGCAGCAAAAGGAGACGCATTACCACTTTCTCAATATCAGCTGCTTCTTCTCTGGGCATTCGGTCGAGAAAGTCATCATAGTGCTTCAACCCTATTTTCTGTGTGACGGTCAGGTTGGCTTTTGTGCGGATGTCCTCCAAAGTACGAAATCCCTAAAAGACAAATTAAAAGCACATCTTTAAAAAACATGGCCAACAAGTCTGGCACATGACTCCTGTTTCATTCTTGCAGCATTTACTAATTTCTCTTATTCAACGCTGACGTTATTTGTCACCTCTTTTCATCACTGAGACATTTGTTGCTGAATAAACACTGCTTTAAATTTAAAATGTTTGAAAATATAATTAAACGAACTGTAAATGAGGCAACGTGCAGACATGTTGAAATGGTAAAGAAGCAGAAGCAGAACAAAAGTCTGAGTTATAAACTGTCTTTAGGGCAAGAATGGCATCAGTTCCCTACGTGATGTCTGCTGTTATCATACAAATTTGCATGTGGTTTGGATTCTGCATATCAAATGTCCAAATTCATGAACTGACAGCATGTCTGTAATTTGTTGCATGTGCATGTGTGTGTTTGTCACCTGTTGGTACCAAAGCTGCGCAGTCTTAGCTCCGGCACCCCAGATATTATTAAAAAGCTCCAGCACTGGCACAGCCTCCCCGATATGATCTAGCTTGCGCAGATGACCGCTCTCCATGATCTCATCGATTTTGTCAGCCATGCGTTTTCCAATCCCCGGGATCTGACAGGCCTCCTGAAACAAATGAAACAGGTTCCCAATAAAAGAGGAACATAGCCCAACTTCAGCATTCATCTGTTAGCCTAATTTCCTGAGTCGGCTCAGTTTTTATTGACATTTAATGGCTGTCTCCCACATCCAGGGACAAGACAGAGAGGTTTATCCTGATCCCAATCTGTTGTGTGACACAGATGGACACTTGACACTGGTGATACTGACAGCACATTCAATAGTGTTACTTGGACAGATCCTGTATTTTCTGACCCTTAACTGATGAGATTATTATGAAATGTCTCTTATTACTGCCAGGTGAACAACCCCAGGCTTCTTGATGACATCACACATAAGAATGCTGGTTTTCTTTTTTCCCCCAATTTGGAGAAAACGTGTTTATGCTCACGATGAAAGTCGATCTGTCCAAGCCCTGATGAGGAACATATGAATTTTTAAACTGAGAGTGATTTCTTCGGATACAATACTCTAGTCTAGAGCTTCTTCCTTGGAAAATAAAAACATAGGCCCTATACTGTGCACCCAAAAAAATCTGTGTATGTTATTGTCATGCAATATATGCCTACCACAACCAACAACTATAATCAAATAGCTATGAGCATGAACACTTCCAAGCACATTGTATACAATTTAAGTGTATTAGGCTACCTGGTAAGAGGTGATAGGCTTGTGGTAGCTCTTGAGTGCGTTGACAGCCTTGGAGTAGCTGAGTGCCCTCCACTTGTCCCCTTGGTGTGTGTAGGCTTTGGCCAGCACTTCTAGTTTGTCTGTGATGTGCTTGTTGAAGTTATTACTTTTGGTCTGAGAAGACTGGGCACAGACCCACTTCCCTGAAACAGTCTCCTTGTGTTCAGAGTTTGAGCTGGGATTGAGGCTGTGGCCATTAGTCTCCTCTTTAGGATGCTGACCCGTGATCAGAGCCTCCAACTCACTCTGCGAGACTCCGTCTTCTTCTCTCGAGTCCGGGTTTGCCTAAAAGAAGAGCAATTTAAGAGAGTGCTGCATCAAAGTACTCAATGTAAAAATACATTGATAATTCCACCATGCACAGACATGCACTGTAGCTCCTGTCCATGGTGACAGTGCAAATTCTAACTGAGAGACTCAACAACCTGATAACATAAGAAAACTGTAAGATCATGTTTTATATAATGACTTAACAACTTACCATTTCTATGGTTTCTTCTTGCTTGGGTTGTTCCAGCTGTGGCTCCACAGTTTTCTGTGTACTGGGGATGACATCGGGCAGCTCTTCTTTAATATTTTCCTGTTGTGTTTCAGTGTCCCTAAGTGGATAGAATATGAAAAAAAACAAGATGTGATAAATCATGACACAATTCATTTTCTCAGATAATGTCATCAAAAGTGTGAGTGAAAAATGTGTATGTTTATGTGTATATTAATTAGAGTTGGGGTAAAAAAAAAAAAAAATAGATTCAGTTAAGTACTACAACACTTTTTTTTTTTTTTTTTACAAATAGCCTATATTTTATTACTGAATCGATTTAGGCTAAATTTTGGCGAGGGAAAATCTAGCATGTTCATTTTCAAAGGGGTCCCTTGACCTCTGACCTCCAGATATCTCAATGAAAATGTCTTCTGTTGGCTCCTATGGGTCTCCTCTTTGCAGACATGCCCATCTTATGCTAATCCCATGCAGTTTGGGCCACAAATCATGCAGGTTTTTGCATGCAGTACAAATGTATTCTTTCTATTGTAAAATGGTGTATTTGTGCAGACTGGGGCCTAAATAGTCTTGGAGTTGCATAAATTGGGCTTGACTGGAAAGCTGAGACTCAGTGAGCCTCATTTTATCATGTCTGATGATGTTAGCCCCCACAGTGGCAATTTCAATGTAGTGAGACCATATTTTGAAACTTAACATCACTGTATAAAATGACCTATTGTGACCTTTGTGATAATCACAGGCTCATTAAACTTCCACAAACTTGATGATAATTCAAAAAACAAAAATTGCAATAAATATCAAAACATCAACTCACAATACATATTGAATCAGCACCCAAGTATCACCACTGTATCAAAGCGGGAGATAAGCATATCGTCCCTGCCCCAATGTCAATGTCCGTGCTGTACATTTTGTGTGTGTTTCGTTCATGCTGTTAGTTTTGTTAGTTCAACATGTTCATATATGTCTACATAGTGGAACACATGTGTTTGTACATCTACAAACTCAAAAGCATTGCATCACTAGCCAATGGAGAAGGTGGGTTTGACCAGACTCCCCTGGTTGGCTGGTCTGCTAGTCTGACTAGCCAGTTGGACTGACACGTGAACACTACCAAATCATGACAACACACACACACACACACACACACACACACACACACACACACACTCAAGGAAATAAAAAGTTTTAGAAACAAGGTCCTGCAAGTCTTGCTTAATATCAATCTTTAAGTAATGCAGACAAAACCTAAGGCCCTCTGTCTTTGAATTAAGCAAATTAGTTATTTAATTGCTTGAGCAAGGCAACTAAACAGTCTGTGCCTTAGTTTTTTCTTTCCCAAGGTGGTCTGCATTACTTATAGATTAATATAAAGCAAGACTTCCAGGACTTTGTTTCTTTACCTGCCACACTAAAGAGCACTTGTTGTATGAGCCACTAGGGCAATGCAGCGCTTCCCTCTCTCTTTGGAAACAAAGAGTTAACTGAGTTCTATTGCATAAGCAGTCTACAAAACTACCACAGGTCACCAACCTTGTAGGCAAAAGAAGGCTGTATCTCGTTTCGTCCAGCAGACGTTTCTCAGATATGCATGAGCTCAACCAAGTGCATTTCACCAGCTGGACTGCAGAGGGCATGCAATCCACTTTTAGCAGGCGTAGGGCCCTGACACTGTCCATACTGTCATCCACGACGACATGGGTGACACCGGCACAGAGGGAACTCTCCGTGTGTCCTCCATTCTGCTCGATCTGTCTCTGGAAGATCTCACATCTGGCATTCCCGATTCCACTGGGCAGGATGTAGACTGTGACGCCCCTGAAAGTGTCACCTGGGAAGAAAAGAGGAACTTGTTGGAGAGCAAATGTGTTGTTGTCTGTCTGTTTTTGTTATGATCAGTGCCTTGAGATCAGAATGTGAACTATTTTAGTTATTCACTTTCTCACACACATCTTTGTCATTCTCTCCATCATCTATTTTTCACTCACTCACTCACTCTCTCAAACAAGATATCAACCTGTAACAGGCTCATTAGATTTCTTCTTTACAGGGGGTTCATCCTTTCCCTGTAGCACTTTGGCTCTTTTAACCTTGGGGAAAGCTTTCATGATCCCATGACGAGGCTCCATCTAGGCTGATGAAGAGGGAAGCCCTGCAAAGTCCATCCTTAAGTTATAGAGACAGCAGAACTAGCATAACACTGGCTGACTGCTAACGTTATCAACAGCAAAACATAGCATTTGTAACCTTTCGAGTAACTTCGGTCGACTTAATTTATCCAGAATGTAAAAACAAGATATTTTACGCTGATCTTGCGAATAATAATATACATTTGGAGCGGTATAACTTTTAAAAGTGTAATATTTTGTCTCTTACCCCTGTTCACAGCGACTCACGAGAGAAAAACACAAAAATTTAAAGTCAAACGTTTGACTTCCGGGTCATTTCCTGTTTTTGTTTTTGTTTTGTTTTTTTCCCACAGAAACTTGGATAAAGTTTAAAAGTGTGCTCAATGTATAAAATAAAATAAATGTGATTTTTAAAAATATGTATTTTATGATTTACACAGAAAAAAGATAGACTGTAGAAACATTTCTTCTTTTGTATTCACCGCAGTTGTCATGGCTACGTGACGTTACCAGGGGCTCTCCACCACAGAAACATGGCCGTGCAAAGCTGGGCTGAGCAACTAAAATCATCAAAGAAAACAGCTTTAATAAACAACGGTAAGAACAACACAGTATAAGCAGTTGTTCAAGCAGAAAGATTTTCATTCACCAAGTAACTGTTGGTTCGTTTTAGTGTTAAACTTCATCTTTTTGTGCTGGTTAGTTGTCCCCAATATGCTAGCTAGCCAGCTTCCCAGCTAATTGACTACAGCTAGCAGGTATTGATGATGAAAATACAGCGCTAAACTTTTCTCAGACTGTTTTTTTTTAAAGGCTCCTGCTACACCAAACAGCTGTAAACATAAAACACCACAAACATATGGGTGTCTTTAAAATTATTTTACATATTTCATCCATTTTTCACCACTGTGCACATGACAATATAAAGGTGGGTTTAACTATTCCACCTCAAATTAACTTCAGTTTAACATTTGTGTGCCCTAAGAAAGGTTGTAACTGCATAAAGACAACTTTATATTTTTGATACAGCATGAGAAGTAAATTGTCTCAAAACGTATCACAGATATCATGCATCATTTGCTAGCTGTTTTATGAAATATTGCAGTTAGCAAACGTGAAAATAGATATATTGTGTCCTAAGTGCAACTGTGGTTAGTGTTTTCGTCAGCATATTTTTGTTGTTACTAAACCAAAAACGCATTCCAGTCTCCTGTTGTTTAAGTTTTGTCCCTGACTATATAATTATGTCTTTTCAACTTCCATATCCAGGAAAAAGGAAGGTCCATTACCTCTTTGCAGATGGAAAAGAAATGGCTGAGGAGTATGACCTGAAAACAGATGACCTCATTGGTAACTGGAGGCTCTCGTCTTTATGTTTTATACAGCAACCTGTGGCTCATAATTTTTCTGCATTTAAATACATGGGATAAGTCCACTGATGCTCAGAACCGTTTGCTGCGTTTCAGTACGAAAGTGGCGATGCAAAAGCACACTGGGAGCTCAGGGGCAATGGCAGATAGAAGTCGGAGAGCCGCTCACAGCCGCTGGCGTTTCTCTGGATTCGGAGTTGATCAAGGAGAACTGCTCCAGTGTGGGTTTCCTTCTGTTTTCCCCTTTAACTTTTTTAAGATATAGATTACAAAACAATAAATTTTTTCATGTGCATTTTTGCTTCCTTTAGCTCACTTTGATTCCACTGACACTTTAAAGGCAAAAGCTGGTATGTCTTGCGTGTGTCTCTGAGATGAACTCGCTGTTTGTTTCCACAGCCTTTCTTCATGCGTAAAGACACAAAGACCAGTTTCCAGTGGAGAATCCGCAACCTTCCCTACCCCAAAGAAGTATTTAGCGTGTCAGTGGAGCCATCTGAAAGATGTTGCATCATAAAAACCTCCAACAAAAAGTAAATATGACCGGGTATATTGTATTCTCAGCGATGTAAAGTTTGCATACATTTTGGACATCTTCACCTTCTTGTGTACAGCTGTTCATTTATTGTGTGTAGTGTCTGCATCCACCCTATAGATGGCACTGTTTACAATGCATTGATGTAAAGCTTGGTCAACTCATGACATCCTCTCCATGTCTTTCCAGGTATTATAAGAAATTCAGTATTTCTGACCTAGATCGATGCCAGTTACCATTGGACTGCTCTGCCCTCAGCTTCACTCATGCCAGCAACACGTTAATCATCAGTGTAAGTCCTGTGCAACAGGAAAAAATAAATTACATCAAATCTCTCACGTTGTTTTAACTTATGCACCATGCCTGGACTAATGAATGAAATAACAATAATAGATATTTAATCATACAGCACATTGATGATATACTGCCCTAAAATGTTGAGGGATCTAAAGAATATTTTAACAATCTCAATAATGGCAAAAATATCTGACTGCCTTTTTAACACCTACCATAACTGACCTCTCTGCGATATTAAACTTTTTTTTTGTAAGCCTACTTTATCCCAAACACGATTACAGTAAAGGATGTGCATGAGGGAGACGGGGGAGAATGTGGAAGTAATTACTTTTCTTCTCTCCTGTCCAGTACAAGAAACCCAAGGAGATCTTAACCCTTGAGCATGAGCTACTGAAGGAGCTGAAAAAACTGCAGGGGACCAGCGAAGGGGACGTTGACTGCAAAACTCAGTAAAGTCTGACTGTGGGAAGGAGGGAGCGACACTGCGTTGCATTCAAAGCGGAACCAAACATCAACATTTTCCAATGCAGTCGGACGTGAGCTTTCATTTAGTGTCTTTCTTTATTGGTTCCCTTCATTAAGAAGACCTCCACTCAGTGCCTTGTCTATGGTTTAATGGTTCTCATTGTGTTTTACTAATTAGGGTCCATTTATGTGAGTTGATGAATCAGTGCAGGGGGGTTGTAACTTATTCAGACATGTATGTTTTATACAGATTTGATTCTCTCAAATATATTTAACTATGTTTTTTAGCTTTGAGTGCTTACGCGAATATTAAATTTTTTTTCACTGAGAGTTATTGTACAAACAATTTACAGTCCTCTGAGAATGGATGAATTTCATAGCTACTACATGTCTTGTTGCTTCTCATTACATGTTATCTTCCACCTTCCAAAACTGGCGAGAAGCAAATGGGAAGAGGGTCACATAACATACCAACCCCCCTTGTAAAACACTCAAAACACACAATGCCTCATCCCTGTTCGTTACAGGGTCACCGTTACGAGCACATCCCATTTGTGTTAACTGAATACCCTCATGTTCCTTGCATGTAGTGGGCCACCCTGAAAGTCATTAATGAAAACTTTGGTTTGCGGGCAAGCTTGTCTTACTGTTCCCCAGAGTCGGCCCTGTGCACCAGGGACACTCTGGCTTTGGAGCTTCCAATAACTACTCTGTATTAAGATAGAAAATGGACGAAATGATTGCATGAATTCATTCCAAATGACTTAAAAATGCACCTCCTGGAGTACACAAAAAATCCTGTTAAAAAAACACCAAGGACTCTCTGCAAAAACAAACAAGAATATTAATTTGGTGTTTCTCATCTTTCATTTTGGAACTGTATGTGATTATATAACACGGTGTATTGAAGGAGAAAAATATACAGCCATGCTTGACTGCAGATTATTTGTCTATTTTTTTTTTAACCAAGGTCAATTTAAAAAAAAAAAAAAAAAAAAAACACTAACCTGTAAGAAATGCTTAGACAGTGGATAAAAAAAGAGCTACACTGTTTAAAGGAAACAATGCCTTTTAAATTCAGATTGTTTCAACCTTGTGATTCCTTGCATTTTTTTGCCACTCGTCCAAACCCAGAGAGCAAGTGCAGAAGACAGAGACAAAACCACAGGTCTCTCTCACTATTGTGCTTTGTGTACTTCCAGATGGAAAGAACAGTACACCAAAACATTTGAAAACTGGTCAGTCTTGTTGTTTTGTAAGTTTAGTGCTGGATTTGTTGGATTTTTTTGATACTGACAAATTCAAGGACAATCCTACATTCTTGGACTCTTGGTCAGTTAATAAAAGTTTGCTGTTGATTTTCTGTGCTGGTTTACAGTCTTCAAAGCTCAGGCTACTGTCACAACAAATTCCTGCTGCAGCAAACAACAACTAACAAATTGGACATCTAGCTCCTGCATTGTGAGAGCAGTGTAGTCTCTCTGTTCAGGGTCTTCTTCCTCCCCTGTCGTTTGGCCTCTGATGGTCATGCTCAACTGCTTCTGGGAAGAGGGTTTCTTTTCTGCCTCCCTTTCATTCCCGAATGCCTCTTCCCAGCCATTCCCCCTCTTTCAGCCGATGCCACATTTTGCCACACAGACCCTGATGCTTTTTCTGCATCCCCTCAGCTCCCTCTCCGTAAGCCCCTTCCAACCCTTTACCCCTCCCTGTGTGACTGGCTTCTTTTTGATAACTGACCCCTCCTCGTGTTATTATTCAAACCCACTATTGTATAACATGCCCTTTTATATGAGGTTTCACAAAGGGCC
This sequence comes from Myripristis jacobus, assembly GCA_900302555.1. Taxonomy (NCBI): domain Eukaryota; kingdom Metazoa; phylum Chordata; class Actinopteri; order Holocentriformes; family Holocentridae; genus Myripristis; species Myripristis jacobus. The sequence continues at coordinate 26,923 of OMLB01000645.1, forward strand.
CATTTGATCAGAGGGTTACGGTGTGCGATCGTGAGAAATGCAACTACATGGTGGTAACCTTTGTTTGGGCCAAAATGGTGGGCTGACCTCATCGCTTTTAATGCATAGCCCAGGCCATTCAGGCCCAAGTCTCACTTGCTGAGCACATTGAATTCAGTAGCCTGTCACAGATATTGCCCCTCAGTTATCTGGGTCTCCAGCTTGAAGAGGAAGAAGAAGAAGAAAAAAAAAAAACAACAGTTTTGAGGGCGACCAACAATGTATACTATAGCTTTCCATCCCAAACCCACCAAACAAGAAAAAGGCCAAGCAACTCGTTAACTGTTTCCTTAGTGGTTTTAATATACACTCTACAATAAATATTTCCATCATTTAAAGTCATTTACATTTTTACAGTAAAAATATATTCATATATGTAGAAAAACAGGTTAAAAATGCACCAAAATGGCCTCCTAAAGGCAAAATAGCATGTCTACTCATTATCATAGATGCTGCAACCACAAAGTAACCCACAGATAGCTGCCATGTCTATGTTCATTTGTATTCATTTCTCTTTTAAACATTCTTTATTGCTGGGCTGTCTAATTTCTAACCCAGTGTGTCCATTCATTCCAATGTCAATGAGCTCTTCAGTACTTTAATTGTCCCCTGATTTAATAAGAAATAAATCCTCCCTAAATTCTTCTGTCTGACGTGGAAATAACTAGCAGATTAGATAGTCAATGTTTAGATACAATCCAGTACAAAGTATTACATAATGAGTCCACACAAAGGGGCAGGAAATGTAAAGGTGGCCACTTGATGGTAAAAGTTAATTCTGCTGGGAACACTGGTTTTCTCCTGTAGTGGTTCTTCCTTGTTGGTTTGTCCCACTCCACTGTCTTCCTCAGTGGTTTTAATTCTCAGTGGCCCCCTGAGCGTTGGTGATGGGAATGCTTAGTCCTCTTGTTGAAAGGGTGGACAGGGACAGGGAGAGGAAGCACATCAAACGGTCTTCTCTCACTCAGCAAGTGCCCCCTGGGTAGGCGCTTCATGAAGTGGGCCTCCCTCTGGTGCTGCTTGGTCCTGGAGGCTTTCCGTGGACGGCCCTTGCGTGTGAAAGCCATGTACCAGCCCTCGTACTTGGCGTTCTGCAGCGCTGTGTAGTTGTTTTCCAGAACGATCTCGGTGAAGATGCAGTCTTTGCCTCGTCCTTTCCGCTAGGAAAAGAGAGAGGGGGAGAAGTTGGGGGATTTTGGATGACTCCCAAGATGTGGAAATATCGTCCTTACTTCCAGACAATTAAATACCATAAGAAACCTTGAGAGCACTGTTCAGGAAAGTCTTAAAATCAAATTTCAAATGTTCATAAACTGCAATTCTGTGGTGTCATTAACAAGAGAGAGACAAGCTTTTCAAGATGTTGGTATATTCACACGGAACCACAAAACTATTAATTCCACATTTACCTTGCCGATCAGCTTCCCCCTCTTGTTCATACATATGTAGTATCCCGTCTTCGCCCCTTTAATACGAATGCGACTTCCAAAAGAGTCTGTCTCCACCTCCAGTTTCGCTGCACAGACGCACAAAATACAAATAATGAGATGACACATTTCTGGAGTAGTGCGCACATAGATTATGATGTTAGAGGTGAATGATTTTTTGCAACCCCTTTACACCATATGGATACATCAGTAGTTGCTGGTATATTTTGCAATAACAATCATGTTGTCCTAGGCACATAACTCAGTACACTGAGTCTTTCTGTTAAATTGTTTTGAGTACTATCATTGTTTTTTTATTTTATTTTTTTACAGAATTGTGAAAATGACATATAAACCCCTCTTAACCCTTGACACAGCAGCATTTTTTTTTTTTTTTACAAAGCATGCAAGTCTTCCAAAATAGCATCAAATGATAGTGATTGTGCACAGCCTGATTGTCATTGAATGGCTGTAAATGCTGTGCTGTGATGCAGTTCAGACAGAGGATAAAAGGGAGAGTGAGAATACAGCGGTCAGGGACACAGCCACAAGCACAGAGCAGCGGTCAGATTTGGGCCTGTTACAAGAGTGACACCCACTTAGGATGTGTAGCTTATGCTGTGTGTGTGTGTTTGTGTGAGAGTGTGTGTGTAAGAGAGAGAGAGACAGACAGACAGAGTGAGCGCGTGCACATTTATGCATGTGTTTGTGTGTGCATGCATGTGTAAGTGCACAGGCAGGGAAATTTGAAAGACAAAAGAGCACACAGGAGAGGTGACCTGAGGAAAGGGGATAAAGTGAAGATGCTGACTTCACCGCTCCTTATAAATTGAGTCATACATTGAGTTGTAAAGCAATGAAAATTCCTCATAAAACGACCCTCCAAAAAGCAGGCAGCAGGCATTGAGAGGTGGATGGATGATGGTAGCTGTGGTGGAAAGATGGCTAGACACACCAAAAATGCTTTGGTGACAGGAATTTGCTGCCCTTAAATTTAAGACAGTTTCTCCCTGCAAGAAATAAATAAATAAATAACGCCCTTTTGCCTAGATTCCAGCAGGTGCCACACACTTACATTTCAACACCACCACACTGGAGAAAATAATCTTCATAAGACCATAAAAAAGCAACAGTGTTGCCACTAACGATGTTTACAATTGTTGCTATTGTTTCTCTTGGCTGAAGCATTTCCCCCCAATGCCATCAAAAGCAACAACATTTCCACTGCTTTTCAACCCTGTCAACAGTTCTCGATTTTTGAAAGTGATAAATGGTTCGTAATTGGAGCAACAATTTTCGAAAGATTTAAAAGCGCTGAACTGTTGACCCGGGCCTACGACGCGGCTTTAATTGATTGTTCATGCGTCGTCAAATACAGTTGCTTCGTTATTTCAATAAACAATAAAAACTGCTCTTCCTGAATGAATTAACATATGCAGACCTCAGTTGAGCTGGCTTCTGCACTGCAGACCGTAGATTAAAAAAGAGCAAGGTTAAGGAACTGAATGAACTATTCAGAGAATGTCCAGAAAAATAAAAGGTGAAACTAGGACGCGCTGATTTTTTTTTTTCTCTCTGTCTCCTCATGTATTTTGAATAAATGAATTACCCCTGCCCTGGTGTTTATTTAAAAATATGCCCAAACTAAGTGGGACATTGCTTTTATAATTCTGATTTTAGGTGTTGATTCCAGTTCTCTTTGACACAACATTTGCATTGCCTATCTGTTATTCCAGTTTCTGGTGTCTCCTGGCTTGATGTGTTGGTCACCTTATTCTTACCGTGCACTGCCCCGTCGTCTCCATTGGCATTGACTCTCTTGTTGCCCAGGACCTGGACGTGTTTGCCGCTGGTTCGGCTGTACAGCTGATATGTTCGGGTCAGCCTGCGGCTCGTCCGGTCCGACAGCCTGCTTTGCTCGGTCACATGGTGCTTAAAATTAGGAGGGGACTGCACACTGTTCTGTCGGGCAATAGAAAACACATGTTATATATATTAAAAAAAACGCTTGTCATCTATTTTAATATCGTTGAATTTTAATGCTCAGCTCGAAAACCCCCTTATTTGAAAATGCAGCAGCTTTAACTCTGAAGAGTCTAGCCGGCCAGTTAAACAGCCAAGGCCTTGGCGCAAAGCCTGCACTCAGCCTAATTAATATTATTTCATTCATCAAATGCAAAAGATTCACCCATGCATTTTGTCTGACATTTATTTGCACAGTGGATTTTTTGGGGAATTTGCATCCTGCATGACTTGTCTAAAGAAAAAAAAATCCCCTCTGGAAGCTAAGAGTGTTTGGGGAGATGCTTGGATGGAGCCCGCTGTCCTCACTCGGGATGACATATCCCTCTGATGGTTGTTTTTACCACCGATGATCTTTCACCCCTGTCTCCCCGGACTATTTCCCTTAACGGTTCTTTTTTCAATCCAGCCATACTCCATCCACATATGTTTTAACAATTACCTTTTAGGCTGGAGCTTACCTCTTTTCAAGATGTTTGAATTGTTGCCAATTGCCATAGCACTCATAGTAAAATGTTTTCATTGTTATTGCACCCTATTGCAGATGTAGAGACGGCAGACTAAGCCACTAAGCATGTAGCCGAAATACCTGTTAACTTTTACTTAGTAAATAAAGGAGTTATTTGTCGGAGTAATGAAACATTAATGCTTTTTATTAAAGTGAAAATGTGAGTTACCTGTGCGTAAAAGCAAAGCGCCGCGAACTGAAGTAACCTGAGGGGAGAACAAGAAAATACAATAACTTTAAAAACGGTCTAATGTATTTACTCAGGAGCTTACACAGGCGGCTTTGACGGTGATACCTGGGGTCGCCTTGAAATGTCTTTACTTACAGATAACCTAATCTCGATGTTCTAAGCCTCATCTTGAAATAAGTCAAATATTGCTTCATGAATACTCCACTCATTCAGTGCTTCAGCCTCTTGGAAATAAAAGTTCCTCCTGATGGGAATTTCAACTCAGCTTTATCTCCCTCCTGTTACATATAGAAAGTGATAGCCTCGGCAACGGAAAGATCCAAAAGTGACGGGGTCCCAGGCAGGATCTACTCATTGATAGCTTTACAATAAAAAATAAAAAAAAAAAAGGTCCAGGAGATTTAAAGATGCTGCGGAGCCGATCCAAACCCAGAGTCCGCAGCGAGCACTGCTGTCATCAAACGCCGTTGTTTCACGACCACCATCAAATCCCTGTCGTGTCAATCACTCTCCCACCAATGAAGGTCTTGATTAGCGTTTTAAGTTGAAATAAATCCCGTTTGAGTTTCAGTAATAATGGAAGTGACGAGCGTGGCGAAGTTCTTTTTTTACGCACGGATCATAATCTTTACGCATCAGCGGTACGATGCACATAAATCTAGGCAACATGAATGATGGAATTAGGAAAGAAAATGTACCAAGTAGCCTAAACGAGTGCCAACATAGCTTTATTTGTTTTCTGTGCAATTATAGCGATGATGATACTGTCTCTCTCTGCTGATAGTGCCCGGATAGCAGGTCTCCAACGTCAACCTTTCTCCCACACGTGTATTTCTTGTGGTTGCCTCTACTCCAGCATCTGTCTCCCTCAACATTTAAATACTTTAACTTGCGGGAAAGTGAATATCCTCGGCGAGAGCAGGCGGGGCGTTCAGGCTGGAGCCAATTTGAAACTGAATACTTGTAGAAACTGTGTGACTATGCTTATTTGCATAGAGATTAATAAACATAAATACCGCAATTATCAACAGGATAAGTGTTTACAGTTCAATAAACTGTTGTACGATGCACCTAAAAGTAAGTTATTTCATGCGTCTTCCATAAGTGGGTTAATATGGAGGTTGGCTTTACAGAGGAAAACACAAAATAAAGTAGTAGGGACCACATATCCTACCTGTGTCTTATATAAGATTTTGATCATCACTGATTCAGAAATCATAGTCACTTTGAGGTGAATGCATTCAAATTCTTAAACCTTTATTTATAGAAAATCACAGTGCACTTGATTTTATTAGCAGAAATGTCCACATGGAAAAATTCCCTGGCATGTACTTGAGAAAATCTACAGTTACATTAACTTATTCCCTTACTGCAGGTTAGAGGTTGTTTGGTGGTCCCCCAG
>OMLB01000646.1:0-12818 GCA_900302555.1 Myripristis jacobus
CATAAAAAACTTTACCCATGCATATTAGACAGGTTGCGACGTTCCTGTGCTCAACAAAAAAATATTCCGCCTCCCACTTCTCCTGAAATTGCCTGTGCTCATCCGCAACTTTTCTCTTCACGGCAGGTTTTGAAACAGACATGACGGGGGCTGACAAACAATGTACAGCACTAGGTGACAGTGACAAGATATTTCCCTCCACTCGCTCATTCAAACATGTCAAAGTGACCAATTGCTAATTCGCCCAGTTGTCACGAGCCTGAGCTACGGGAGCCCATACGTGTCAAAAAAAGTAAAACGGCCAGATGCATGTGCGAAAAGAAATGCGCGGGCCGCACTAACACACAGCTTAGATGTCACGCAGGGGGCCGCAAAATATTGTCCCGAGGGCCGCAATTGGCACGCGGGCCATGAGTTTGAGACCCCTGGTATATATGATGTCGGGGTGAACTCCGAAGCATTTCATAACTTCCCAAAGATCACTCCTTACATTTCTGTAGATGATATTATTTAACTTGTCTGTTCATTAGCTATTGGTCCTCATGCTAACTACCCAGTTTTTCTGTGTATTCCACATAAAACACAATTGCTGCTGCAAGAAACATGAATGCATCACTTTGATTTTTTTTCCCTCTGGAAAACACCTATCAGACACCCAGCATAAAGAACAGCAAATGTAAAAGCTTTCATGAATAGTGTAGGTTGAATCACTATGATGTTATTTCAGTCTGTCATGGAGCGTAGCAAAATGGACATTTACTTATATGAAAATGTGGTGGATCATTACTTAAACTGCCAACCTAATCCCAAAAAAAAAACGGTTTCTGATATTTTTTTCCTCTTAATGTTTCATTTTCCCTGTCTCTCTCCCTTTTTCTTAGGTTAGCTTCGACTGACTGTGTATTCATGAATTTGGGGACATATTCCCTTACATTGCAAGTCAAAACTTATTTACTCTCAGTCCATCTATAATTTTGACATGTACATTAAGTTCAATTTTCTTCCTCTCTATAGTAATAAAAACACTGAGCCAGAAATTCATGCTATCTGCCTCAGCTCAATTTAACAAGGTCATGGGTCTCAAAACCATGGTGGGTGGCAAAGCTGTCACCGAGTGAGAAGCTAGTGAGTCAGACTTTTACCGTGGTAAAAAATGCCTCCAATGTGTAAATTACTTCTTAAAACAGCACAAAGCACTTCTGATGCTTTATTGCTCACAGCTTTTAGTTATATTACGTTAAATAAACATGAAAATGAATTCCCGAGGACAGTGACAATGTTTTAGTGCAGCCGATGCTATTAGAATTAATGGTTGTTTGCACCACCACGGGGTAAGACGCCACTGAGACACAAGACGATCTGAACACAGCGAGTTTGTTACTGGTTTTGCTGATTTGCTGGTTTTCTCAGGAACTGCTGAACCAAATCACATCTGTTTTGGTTTTTGGTGTCTGAGAGAAATATGGAGAATCCAACCACAACTGCAATAATACACTACAGCAGGTGGGTAAACCAGTGCAGGGTAGGCGTCTTGCCCATGTTCTGTAATGCCACTAGTTCACATCTGCTTCACCAAATATGTGCAATAAAATATTGTTACTGCTGCTCAGATCATTCTTATATTTTCTGCCTCTCTGGCTAAAGTTTGCTGATGAAACAGGGCAAGTAGACCAAGGAAGACTCTGTTGAAGGTCTACTGAATGAAAAGCATGTTGAGTGAACCGTCCGCCGCACCGCTAACCCTCTTATGCAGACTTTGTGGCTCCTTTCCTGCTCCACCACAGTGTCGTTATTAACAGGGCCAGAGGTTGCTTAACTTAACGGGATGGGGGCATCCTTAGCTGGTGCCTGAATGACCTGAACTGGCTCTTCTCATTGTGCAGGAGCAGAGGCTTGACTCCAAGATCCTGATCGCTGAACTCCTCACCCTGTCATGGAAAGCAAAGCCAGCCTTCATGTGAAGAAACCTCACCATCTCCTTCTTTTGGTCACTGCTCAGAGGTCGTGGCCATAGATGAAGGCTGAAAGGAAGCAACAAACCGACAGTAACTAAGTCAGATAAGATGATGACATGAAAGTTTACTGATCTTTGTGGGGAAATTCAGTCTCTGCAGGGCCTGAGCAATATGATGTAAGAGGGGAAAAATTGAAAAGATAGAATACAATAAAATGAACAACTGAACAACTAAATAATTATAAAAATAAAGATCAAAAATGTGAGGCTATACGTGCAGTGAATGTGGTCCTGCTGTCTTAAACAGGAGGAAAAGATATCCAGCCGGACTAACGCAGCTTAAAAACAGGTTAGATAACAAGATAAAAAGTGGGATGTTCATGTGATCCTATCTCGACAACGTCTGACCCCTGAACTTTAAAGCCTCCTCGGGGTCCTTTCCAAAACCCGAGCCTTAAACCTGCCAGGGCCTCTTGCACAGTACAGGTGCTCTCTGTAACTTGTGTAGTCTTTATTACTCCCATATATCGTGATCCTTCAAGCCCCCAAATGCTGCTGATTCTGGCTTTACTGTCTCAAATGTTCCAGAGCTTTCCTTTATGAAGCCTAGTAGTGCGTCCTCAGCCTCTGCAGACCCGCGGGCCTGACACTGAGTTATGGTCCCATGGAAGTCTTTAATCCACAGCCACTTTCACTATCTTTTATTAAGGGTGGTTGACTGTGCTTTGCTTGCTGTCACCTTTTGTAGTGCAAATCACAAAGTAAAATAAAATTGATATTATCAGGTTTTCACTGAAGTGTCAAGGTATAATATTTTGCTTGTTGTGGGGTCTGTGTAATTGATTTTTCTGTGAGCAGCTGAATGAAGCCTGGCTGTGTCATGTTTGCTGTGGCCGCTTTTTTTGGACTGCAACAACTGCAAAACAAATTGTATGTAAAGGAACTTTAATGCTATAAAAAGCTACCTGACTCATCAGCAATAACACAGTCCTGCAGTTTCAAGATAGAGGTGTATTCATAATGATAATCCTGGGATCACTTTCATAACTACACTTGCACAGTGTGATTGGGGCATATAACTGAACCTGGGGCTCTGTGACTTACCGCCTATGATTCTCATTAAAGTGGATTCATACACCTCCCGAAACTGTTCATTACCCCCGCCTGTCCTATACGATGCAAGCTTCATTAAAACTAAGATAAAAAACCAGGATCCTGCTATAACTTTATTATGATTTTCAGGTCAGAGCACTGCCTTAACTTAAAAATGTTGTTCCTTGCTACTTTGCTCATGTTGTCTTTCAGAGTAGTTACATATCTGATCACTGTGGCTTCCACTAATGTGGAGAAAAGTGGCTGAAAATCAGCATCCAGTGTAAATAATGTGTCAACTGAGATACTGAGACACATTATCATGAAGTAACCCATTTGTCAAACTTCCTGATGTTCCCTGACCCTGTTAGGGAATAAATGGGATTCCCTGGATGTTCTTGACTGGAATTCCCTGTCATCTTGAAATTCCATAATTTTCCAGACATTCCATGAACAGTGGAAATCAATAAACAACTAAAAATGTTTTCTCCCTAGACAGTTTCAGGAGTTGTGTCATGTTCCCATTTGGACTTTTGTGTTTTCTGTCCTTCATGCTCTCCTGTAGCTGAGCCCAGCCTGCACTCCCCTGCTCACCTGCTCCGTGTTGACCCCGTCAGCCCCGCCCTGCTCCCATTGCTTTCCACAGCCAATCATCTCCATACCTGTTCTCTTGTCTTGTCACCTGGACCTTCTTTCCTCAAGAGTTAAGTTGTATTACATTTTGTTGTTTGTTGGTTCCTTTGTTCTCTCTTGTCTGTGTGTGTTCTCAGTGTTTGGTTCATTTTTCCTGTGATTCCCCCTGGTATTACAAGTTTTCTCTGATTGCTCAGGCTCTATCTTCATAACGATCAGCTATTTTTGCAAAACTCTACATCCAAACCTCAAAATCTCACACCAAACCAGCAAAATATTTTACATCTCTTGCAAAAGCAAACAATTCTTGCAAAACTCCCCAAACCCCAGTAAAGAAACTTGTGTTTTTGTGTCAATCCAGCACACACACGCCATCATTTGAATAAGCACATGAAAAACCAACCACACACTGACAGTAGAAATGAAAAACACTTTTTTTTTCTGTATGCAGGGTTAAAATGACAAACTGAGTGTGCAGCAGAGAACGTACATTCATTCTGACACAGTTGGTAAATGCATCGGCTACAATGAGAATGATTCAGAGACAGAGCCTCAAGAATCACTATTTAAACATTCAGAAAATAAAAACCAAACTGTAATATGTTAGACACTGGAATATGGGCCTTGATACATGGACAGCATTTTATTTATTTATTCATTTTCACCATTTTATTTATTTATTTTCATCATTTTATTTATTTGTTTGTTTAGTTTGTATTTTATTTATTTATTTGGCATTTCAGCTACAAAATGTGGCTTGTGTGTGTACTTGGCCTGTGCTGCCCTGCCGAGTGTTACACAGTGTATCACAGTTAACAAGGTGCTGTGAGAGCTGCCAACACACTGACCCAGTCAACACACAGCTTTAAACATCAGTAACATGTTGTCGTGTAAAAACATGTTGCTCAGTGATTCCTGCTTAACTGTCTTGCTCAAGTTGCATTTTCTCTGCTGATCTCAGCCTGAGCAGCAGAACCAAACAGGATCTGTGTGTCCAGTCCAGTTCTACTTTAGTCTTTAGTTCTGCTTTAATCTTTAGTCACTGCTTTAATTTTGAATTGTGCTGCAGCAAAACATCCATGGACTGGATAGAAGGCAGGGCCACCTATAGGCCCTTTGAGGTATGTGAGTTTTTTGTATTGCAGTTAAATCATAGATATTTTGTACTTTATTTAAAACATTGAGGAAAAAAAATACTTCTGACATGCCCTGATTTTCTTTTAAGGAACTGCTCTATGCCCCAGTGTACAAACTGACCATAGAAATCTGCTGGCAGAAGAATTATTATCTTTCACAGGTAAGAACAGAAACCTGATGAATTCAAGTGTCAAATGTCAAGCTGTCAAGTGTCTCTTTTATGATTTTGCTTATACATAAAACCCTCAGATTTTTTTTTCTTGTAGAAAAAATGATGGTGGAGATGCTGAGGCTTCAGCAGCAAAACCAGCTCCTGTCCCAGCTGACGGCTGAAGACATGACCGACTGGCTGGTGGAGCGGGGCAAGAAGACTCTCAGGGACTGGTGAGACACACACACACAGTCCACAACTCAATCTGTCATTAACTCTGCTCATATTGACCTACTCTGTTTCTAATGAGCAGGCAATAGAGCAAAAGTAAAGAAAACCTTTGTTTGTTTTTTGTCTGAAGCTTGTGGAGGTTCTCACTTGAGGACCACGATGCAGAGATCGTCCAGCCTGGCCTCATGCTGGTAAGACCATGATCATGATAGGTTTGGAGTAAATAATCACCTAATACCAGATTTATCCTGTAAAAAGCTCAAATTTGAGTGATGAATCTCATTTATGTTTCAGACGTGGCAGGTGAACATCTGCATGAAGATGAGCGACATTGAATTTGAAGCCTGAATGAAGCTCAATTCACCAGGGGCTGACAGCTACTATCACTGAGTCACATTTATCACTTAAACTACGCAGTGACAGCATGAGGTGATGTCTGTGTGATAAGCTGAAATGTATTTCAAGTTATTTTGAATGTGTGTATTCTGCAGAGAGCCTCACATCCAGTGGCTGGCTGCAGGAATTAAGGCAATTCAGGGCCTGGTGGAGAAGCAGCAGGAGGCAGCTCCTGCCTCCTGGCTGCAGGAGGCAGGAGGCAAACAAATAAATAAAATGAAAGCCGATTTGGACCAGGTCTCCTCCACTCTGTCATCCATCCCGCTCCATCCGGGACAAAAAAGTTCTCTCTGTTCAGGAGAAAATCAGACAGAATTACATCCCCTATGTTCTAGTGGGTGAGGTAAACTGCTTCAGCTCAAATGTTGCTGATGAGCATCGTTGCCACGTAGTGAAGGAAATTTCTGCCATATTTGAGCCCCCAAAGCATGCAGAACTATCTGAAGTGCTGATAACCACAGAGGTAAGAAGACCTGCTCACAGGAATCAAAGAGTAACAGCATGAGACTCTGTAAAGTAAAAAAAAAAAGTCTAAGTTTCATTTTCCAAGAATTAAAACAGCTTGTCTTCTTTTTTTAGGTGGAACTAGATAGTTCTTCCCATGATGGAGGTTCCTGGCCTGGAGGAGGATGCAACATCCACCACAGAGATGGAGTCCTATGGTACCTCTGACCCCCCCCTGCTGAAGCTGGAGGGCAGGAGGACTTGACCCTCTGCCCGGCTGACAGCGAGGAGCTTGAACTCTCCTCCGACTCCACACCAGGTAGGAGTCCTTCTCTCTGACTTGTGTCATCAGGCCCGTTCACTCTGCAGCTGATGGTTACATCCATCAAGAAAAGTCCAGGCACTGACTTTGCTCTTTGCTCTTTGACTTTTCAGAGGTCAAACAGACCGAGACATAGACCAGGAAAAGAATCCAACACTTCCTCTGTCGGCTATTTCAAACTGTCTTCTGCTGCTGCTGTCTGCTCAAGGACGCAGAGGAAGACTCCATTTCTCACTGAAAAAATAAACGGAGTGCTGCACTGCAGTCAGTCCATATCAGTCGGCCTCTGTTTCATGTAATGAGAATTGATTCAATGTAAAGGAATGAAATTTGAACAGATGTATAATCTCTCTTCTTCACTCTCTAATACACATGCATGTGCGTTCCTACATATCATCATTGAAATACATTTATATTATTGATGAAATTACTGATTCACTAGATTTATGGGTCTGCATTTACATTAACTTGTGGAGTGTGAGCCCCTAAAAACAAATTTGCAAAGAGGTTCAAAGAGGAGCAGCATCATCTAAACTACGCCAATGTCATGTTATCTGTGAAAGTTTTGCCCTCATAAAGGTCAAGCAGTTAGTCTTTCTAAAAAATGAACACCTCTCTCTGTCTGTTGTAATCATGGTAAAAAAAAAAAAAAGTCCACACACACACACACACACACACACACACATGCACACAGAGGGAGGGCAAGATCGCATGTGCCTTTCCAGTCTACATGTCTATGACAACATGTGTAAACCATGGTTAATAGAGAGTATTGATAAATCTCTTTGTACTAAAAACAACAAGTGCTATGCAACCCAACTCTATATTATGAGCAATTTTATTTTTAATTTTTAAAGCCATTCTCAGTGCTTTGTACCTTTAGTGTTGTGTGTCAGCTGTAGAGCCTGCTGTGTGTTTTTTCTGCAGCTCCCTCAATTTCTTTAAATTCTAAATGAAGGTGAAATGTGTTGAGGTGCAACAAGTGTAGGTGAATGTGAGGGATAAGATCACAAAGTTGGCATCCATTGGGAAAATGAAATTCAGTGTAGTAACAAGGTCACATATCACTGGGCTACATGCTCAAATTAATAATGTCTAAGGACTCTGCAGCAGACTGTGTAAGGAAGCAAACAGCGGGACAGAGGTGAGGTCACTTACTGATAAAGAAAGCTCCTGAAGCCTCCCATGGGACATTCATCCTCAATATGTAGACTGCATGCTCCTTCATTCCTAATCACACATTACTGCCACTCAATCAATAAATATGCAACTAACACCGGCCACCTCCACCAGGCATTAGAGTAATTAGATGATTTAGCAGGCTGTGTTTGTGCGTAGAGCTGCAACAAACCATTATTTTCATTCCCAGTTAATCTGTGGATTACTTTCTCCATTAATCGATTAGTTGTTTGATCCATATAATGGCAGAAAATGGTGAAAAATATTTCACAGTTTCCCACAGCCCAAGATGACATCCTCAAATGTCTTGTGTTGTCCCATCCAACAGTCCACAGCCAAAGATATTTGGTTTACTGCCATAAAGGACTATAGAAACCAGAGAATATTCACATTTGAGAAACTGTAATCAGAGAATTTGGAAAAAGCTTTTCTTGAAAATGACTCAAACGATTAATCGATGATGAAAATATTTGGCCATTTACTCGTTGGCAACTAATCGATTATTTGACTAATCGTTGCAGTTCTGTCGCAAAGCCAACATCAAGCTGCTTTGTTGTCTCTGCTAGCTTATAATGTACTATAGCTGCTTGCTGAGTGGTCCATATTTAACAAAGTGGTTGGCGGACAAATAGAGCGTGCATTTGTGTTGCCATTTTTTCTGGTTGCTCAGGCACTATCTTTGAAACTATTGGCTATTTTTGCAAAACTCTACACACCAGGCACACAACCTTACACCAAACCAGCAAACCATTTTACATCTCTTACAAAAACATTTATTGCAAAACTCTTCAAACTTGTGTTTTTGTGTCAATACACGACACACACACACACACCATCATATGAATAAGCACATGAAGCACCAACTACACACTGACAACATAAATGAAAAACACTTGTAACTTTTGTTTTTTTTTTCTGTATGCAGAGCAGCAGTTTGCGATAAAGTTTTGTCATACATGTAGTAAACACACACACACACACACACACACACACGCACACACAATGCACACGTGTCCAAAAGTATGGATGTGTGTTCTGAACATGACACGCTATCAGTGCAAAGGGAAAGGGAAAAAGTTTTTTTTTTCCCTCAAAATGTTCTTCTGTAAGACTTGACAGAAAAACAAAAACACAGAAGAAGAAAACAGAGACATTTGTGATAGAAAAAAAGAATGGAAAAAACGAGGCTACATCCCACCGTCTTTGTGGGTCTGGCCCATAAAGAGGGTGGGATAGAGGGAAAGAGGGCTTCTTCATCTCCTCATCTTCCTCCTCATCTTCCTTTTCCTCCTCCTCTAGTTCTTACCCCTCTTCCTCTCTGTCCAACATTGGCCTCCACTGTTGTCCAAACCAAATGTTTACCTGTGGCTCAAGGTCTGATTTGTAAGTTGAACTCATTATTTATGTAGAAGTGCTTTCACATTGTGTAAATGTGAGAGATCAGTGTTTCCAATTTTGCCAGAAGTGTGTTATTAAACTGCACAATGAGTGTAAAGCAGTGTGCAGCAAAAAGTGTGCTCTAAAATTACAACACAGTTGGTAAATGCATTGGCTACAAGTGTGAATGTTTCAGAGACAGAGCCTCAAGAATCACTGTGAGTGGTTAGACATTCAGAAAACAAACTGTAATAACCATAGTCGTTTTCAGTCCTGCTCGCCTGGTCTGCACACGACAGCTGTCCTCAGATATGCTCAATTAACGCTCACTTCATTGTCTTTCCTTCTCTATTTGTATGTTTTCCCTTTCAGCCAGTTTTGTGTGTGTTATCGATAACGTCCACTCATCTAGTTTCCTCAGCGCACTGAAATTTGTATGCATGTACTTTGTCAATGAGTGTAAGTCTACCAATCTTATTACTTCTGTTGGATAGCTTTTGTCTGAAACTGGTGACAGTCTGATCCTGTCACCAATCCCCATAAGTGCATGAGATTCAAAGGATTGTGCACCAGCCAGCAAAGTGGGAGCTACTTCACCTGCTCCTTGGCGCTGCAGCTGGAATGTAATGGGAGCAACACTGAAGATGGCAGCTGCCCTCTTGAGTCCAGCCCTTCTTCCACAGGCCTGGTCCTCGTGGAAGACACCCACTATGATGCTGTCTTTTCTCTGTCTCTGCCCACATGATGTTGTTCTTCCATCGCTCAAACTCTTCCATTTGTGATGCAAGAGAAACTAAAGTCATGATCTGCCTGCACCATGCACCTCCCATAGTCCCTTAACACCGCATCTGTCTAATGGAGAGAGCCCTGGTCAGAGCGCATGAAGATCACGGCTCCCGTCTGCAGCCTCATAATCTTTACAAGGGTGTAAAAGAAGTCTGACACATTCTGTCAGGGCACTCCCCACTCAACAATGCGTTAGTTGCCCATTTTTCTCCTGGCTTCAATCATTGGTCAGGGAATTGGGACTTATTCCACCGCAGACATTGAACAATGCAGTCAGCAGCAGCAGCCAACAACCTGGGGCTGTTAGGCGTGTCTCTGTGATGGCTGCTGACAGGAAAGACTTCCCTTCCAGCCGATGAGATTGATTTAGCATCCTTCATGGTGGGACAGCTAAGCAACCACAGAAAGGGTGAGGCTGCCATTGTAGGGTGTGTCATATCCAGCCTGTCCCTGTCCACTATCTGAATCTAGCATGTTACCTTTGGCGTGGACATCATTTGGTACAAACGGTTCATGACACAAGATAGCTCTCCCTTGTCTGAGCTCAGATGTTTTGCAGACTGATTGTGGAGTGGTCAGTTTGGTGGTTTGTCACCAGCTCTTTTAAATCTAGTCCTCCATGGGCTGATCTACCCTCATTTGGCCAATGTCATGTAGAAGGTCTTTCTAGAGCTGCTTGCCAGCTCTTTCACAGAGTGTTTTCAGGTGGACAGGTGGCCAAAATGCTTTGACTGGGCTGTACTCAGTTTTGCTGTTCCTGGCTCCATTCCGCTGAACAATTATGTCCTCATTAAAGAGCATTACTGTTTTTTTTGTAAGAGACTCAGGGAGTATTACAGAACCTATATCTGTAGTTTTGCCAGAGGATACAGTCAAGGGTTTATATACTCCAGGTAAGTCTTGGTTCCTAGGAAAACTGGAGACATGGGGGCCATATTGTATCCCTCAATGTGTGGCATATAATCTAGATCAGTGGTCCCGGTATGGAACGGCCCGGTATGGAATGTCTCGCGGACCGGTACCAGGCCACGGACCAGGGGTTGGGGGCCGCTGATCTAGATTGTCCACCATTCTGTCATTAAAAACCTCAGATAGTCTTTCACATCTCAGTTGTACCACTACACATGTAGGCTATATTTTCAAAGGATAGCCCTCGAGTACAGCAAAACGCTATTTGGCAGTTCCTTGACCCCTACACCTTGTCGAAGTGTTTGGGCACCACTACACATTCTTGTAGCCTGGGCCAAGAGGTTATGTTCCAAACAGCCCAATTGGTGCAGCATTTAACAAGACGGGATATGCAATCAGAGAAGAAAAGCACACCTACCAGGGTCAGGGTCAGTGTCCTTCTCATCCACTACCAATGGAAATCCTAGGGAATGACATGGCCACCTACCGTAACACTGTGTATACACAATGACAGTCGGTCAGGTCTGTTTGTTGAAGGTTTTTGCCACATTATGCTGCAGGAGAAGGTGCAGTGATCACTCATAGAATCTCATTAGAGGCCAATGCCTATATGAAGTAGAGTGAAGGTTACATGTAACTTTAGCTCTGCTGCTCCAGAAGTCACTTAACACTTAATGGATGTAGAATAGAGATAAATTCACCTTATATGTGTAGGGTGAGAAGATATAAAGTGAGTAGGCCCATTGGAGTACTACACATGCAAATTTAAGTGCCTCTAGAACTGCAGTTACAAGGTGTTGCTACTGTAAGAGGCCAAGAAGAAGACAATGGACATTGCCTGAATTCTGATTCATGAATAGTTAAATAAAATCAACTGAGAGATGCAAGAGCATTATATTAGCATTATATTGCTATATTACCATAAAGAAGAGCTTCGCCAGGGCTCACTACACAGAATTGTTAGTTTTCTGTGATTGTTGTATACAGTATGGATGCCTGTTTATTATTCATGGAAGCAGTCGACTCTTACAAAGGAATTACACAATATGATAACAATGTAAAAAGAGATTATGGGAAAACTGTTAGTAAAATGCAGTCAGAGCAAACTGAAATAAATCACTTTTTTTCTCTATCTCTTTGTCTTCGTCTGTTCCTTCATTTTCTGCATCTTCTCGACAAGTTGCTCTCAGCACTAAGCGCACAGAAACAAGGAGTCTATGTGCCCCTTGGCAGATACAGAGTCTATGAATAGGTCAAAGGTCCTTAATGAATGTTGTTTTCTTTC
Source organism: Myripristis jacobus (assembly GCA_900302555.1). Classification (NCBI taxonomy): domain Eukaryota; kingdom Metazoa; phylum Chordata; class Actinopteri; order Holocentriformes; family Holocentridae; genus Myripristis; species Myripristis jacobus. The sequence continues at coordinate 11,897 of OMLB01000646.1, forward strand.
TCCGCTGATACTGTCCCTCTGCTAAGCCCTTATGTTTAAAACTGTCAAGTGGCAAGCCAAAACCATTATGGCCTCAGGATAAATACAGAACATTCACTGTAATCCCGTGTGTGTTTGTGTGTGTTTTTGTGTGTGTGTGTGTGTGTGTGCAGGTGTGTTGCTGCTTCTGCAGCACACTCTGTAAGGGCTGATGACTAGAATGTTATCAGTGTCATTGGGCAGCATTTTGAGGACAAAGAAATTGGGTTAAGTCAGGAGAAATCTATGATGCACGAGTACACAAACAAATGCATGCATGCACACACGTGCATACACATACACACATGCACATTTGTGTGCCCCGACACACACACATATATACACACCCTTGCACTATATGTAGGAGAAAAAGCCAGATTGTGTGTATATAAATACCCACATCATCAACAGTGCAGTGGAAGACAGTGTCTGAGAGTGTTTTGGAGCTTTGTGCTCATAAATCATACTGAACAAGAGAGAGGGAAGGAGAAGAGAGGGGGGAGGAGAGAGGGAGAGAGAGAGAGAGAGAGAGAGAGAGACCCATGCTGAAACTTACTTGGCTGGTTAGTTTTGACCATTTTTCTCTCCTCCTCTTTCTCTGCTACCTCAAACCTCCTCCATCTCCCAGCCATCTCTTCCTTGCTGCCACCCTTCCTTCTGTTAGAGCCTTTGCTTCCTCTTTTCCTTCCCTCCCATTTTCGCTCTCCTTTTATCTCTCTGGATTACCCCTCACCCCCATTGCCCTCTAACCCTCCTCCCGTCTTTCTTCATTGTTTCCCCAATCCTCCACCTCCGCTCATTTTTTTTTTCCCCACTGTGATAGCAGGTATAGCCTGGCCAGCCAGCACCAATCCATCTCAGGGGGGACCTGCAATCTCTGATATCCAAACTTTCTCCCCCCTCC